>JANHFM010015522.1:0-11703 GCA_032468115.1 Grayia smithii | reverse complement strand
TGGACTGACAAAACTCTGAACTGCGTGAGTTATCTGAACTTGATTAAGTTTGTTTTGGACTTCTCTGCCAATTTTGATTTGGCAGACACAGCATCATTATCAACAATTCCTTATCAAGTGTGCATCTTTGCCTTCTAGTTTATTTCATTGTTCAATTATATTTCTTTGTTTTCAAACCCTGGCTTGGCTTCATTTCTGGGGGGAGCGCAGATAGAACAGCTATCCAAATTGAATTATGTTATTTCAGAATGATTAAACCTTTCCTAGTTTGCCACTGTTAGTTTAGTTTATCTAAAACTAAAATAATTTGAGAATTAGAGCTTTCAAGTTAAAATTCATTTTAAAAATTTTTTAAAATTACAAATCCAACATATATACCTTATATCCTGGTCCATTCAAACTACATGAAATAAAAACTGTTAGAAATCTGCTTCCTTTACACTTGTATATAATAACTCAACTTGAATTAATTTTAGATACATAGCATTTTCATCTTGCACTTATTGGTTTTACACATTTTAATGTTACATCATAAAATCCAGTCAATTTGTAGAAGTAATTATCAAACATTGAAAAGTCAATGTGGGATAAATAGATTAAAATAGTAAAGCTGGAAAAAACTGGAAAAAGAATTGATAGTTACACTGCTTATTAATTTCTTTTGCTAAATAATAGAATAAATTCAATAACTACATATCACAACTTATTCAGAGATCTATCAATATTTACAATTTTTAGCAAAGCCATAACTTCAGTTGAAACTGCAGTGACACAACGGTATAGTTTAAAAGGACAGAGATTTACTATTATAGCCCTAGAGTGCTAAATGACAAATATTTCAAGTTTGCAAAATACTATTAAAATACTGTACTTTTCGGATTATAAAATGCATCAAGAGTTCGAAGAGGTAAACAAGGAAAAAAAAGTGTTTGCCTTCCCTGGCCCCCAGGAGCATTCTGCAGGCCTCCCAAACCCTCCTGCGCATCCCGTTTTTCACAAAAATGGGCTCGTTTTTCACAAAAACGGCATGAAGAGTGTTTGGGAGGCCTGCAGAATGCTCCTGGGGGCTGTGGAGGGCAAAAGCGCCCTTGTTTTTGCAAAAAAATGGGCCCATTTTTCCCTCCCCAGCCCCCAGGAGCACTCTGCAGGCCTCCCAAGCCCTCTGCAGGCCCCATTTTTTTGAAAACTGAGCCTGTTTTTGGTGAAAACAATACACGGGGTGGAGTTTCGGGAGGCCAAAAATGACTATATTCGGTGTATAAGATGCACCAACATTTCCACTCTCTTTTATGGGGGGAAAAAGTGTGTCTTATACTCCAAAAAGTACAGTAATCACCACCTTTTCCTGAAAATAAAATCCTTTTGGCAGTTAAACAAATGCTCACTAAAGTATTTATCAAATATTTGTTTTTGGCTGTCAAAAGGTCGAGACTACCTAATTTGGCATAGTTAAATGGTACTTTGACATCCAAACCTAACTAAATATAAATCCCAAATATTGTTAAAATTTATTCACAGGATATTTACATAAATTAAGAAATACAGATGGTCCTTGACTGATCATTCATTTAGTGACCGTTCAAAGATATAATGGCACTGAAAAAAGTGACTTACCATTTTTCACGCTTATGACCAGGGGTGGGTTCTACTTACCTCTCCTACCGGTTCTAAAGGTGCATGCGCTTTGCGCATGGTCAGGGTGCACGGAGCGCGCGTGCCGGACGGGCGCTCCTGCGCATGCGCAGAAGCTTTTTTTGATGAAAAAATGTCAAAAAAGTTTCCTATGCATGCATGCGCACATGCACGCAAGCGCGTGGACCGGTAAGTACAGGCGCGTGGGGGGCAGCAGTCCAGGACATGTAGAACCAGTTTGGTGACATCACAGCATCACCGCTATGTATTCGCGCGAACCAGACCAGACCAGGGGCAACCCACCACTGCTTATGACCATTGTGTTCTGACCTGGCCTTAAGTAAGAAACAGACTCCCTGCAAAGAAAAGCCCCTCTTTATTTACACATTGGGAATTAACTGCTTTCACCAATAGAAAGTCCAGGCAAGAGTCCTGCAGGAAGTTAACTGAAACAATAGTCTTTATGAGTTTATGATAAATGCAAGGCCATGAGGGAGGCTGGAAATTAAGTCAGTTCAAACAGAGAAATAGACAAACTTCACTTCTGGCAAGGCAGCCTTTGTCGCATGAAACACACAAGGAGCAAACTTTCCAGAAATGCGAACAATTGTCTGCGACAACCAAACCACTCCCTTTTCCTCCTATTTATTCCCCAGCCAGGGAGGGGCCAGTCAGTGTCCACGTTTGTTTTGCTTCCCAAGATGGTTCATTGTCCTCCGTTGTTCACCCTTCCTATCTGCTCTGCATATGCACATCTAGAATAGGCCCCAGCTTGTTCCTCCTCACTCATCTCTGACTCCAAAGGCAGCTGCCTCTCTGGCTGGGAAGTGCCAGATGGCCCTGGCTCTATCTCTGTGTCCAATGCTGAGCAACCATCAGAGCCTTCCCTGGTCTCCAGAACTAGCCCAAGTTCTTCCCCAGCTCCCCATTGTCTGAGTCTGCTGCCAGCTCTGCTGCCAGCTGGCGGGCCACAACATGTTGCAACAGCCCCATCATCATGTGATTTACATTTGGATGCTTCACAACTGACTCACATAACAGTTGCAGGGTCTTGTGATCCCATTTTGCAAACTGACAAAGTCAATGGGAAAACCAGATTCACTTAACAATTGTGTTATTAATTTAAGAACTGCAGTGATTCACTTAATAAATATTGCAAGAAAAGTTGTAAGATGGGTCAAAACTCAACAAATTTCTCACTTGGCAACATAAATTTTGGGCTCAATCATGGCCATAAGTTGTGGACTACCTGTACTATTCCAATTTGTTTTGAATAAATATTATCTCACGTTTCCAGTAAACAAATATTTGCTCTGCCCATACATTTTAGTTTACTTTTGGTCTTGGTGGTCTGTAAATCTTTGGTTTGGACAGTTTGGCCCCAGGTAGTATTTCAATTGTGCAGTCCTTGGGGCAGGACGGGGAGTACATCTGACTCCCACTTGCTAAATACTTCTGCTAAATCACGGTATTCCTTTGAGATGCCTGACTCTACTTTCACTTCCCCTGCCAACGGTGCTCACCCAACTTTGTGAACCTTCTCTACCCCCTGAAACTTTGCCACATTATTTTTCAGGCACCACTTGTTGCTCTCCCAGTGTACTGATGGATTCCACTTTTTCAGCCATGATAAACCCAATACCATAGTCTCTGCCATATATGGGGCCACTATGAACTGAATAGTCTCTTCATGGCTCCCTGCTTTCAGGTCACTGGCTCCATTAGATAAGTCACAGGCATCTCCCCCATGAGGGAGCCTTTCACTTGCTTGCACCATGAGGGACCCACAGCTCCTTATTTCATGTTCCTCAATCCCACCAGTTGGGGTGGAGAAGAGGACAGTGTTGCCAATGCCTGCTGGTCCCAAGCCCTATTCCCAGGGCTGATGGCTTCATCAATGCCACTCCATGTACCTCCATTCTGACAAACCTCTCTTGCAGGTACTCTACTGAAGGTACTGCAGGTGTTCTACTACAGCACATGGTCAGGAACTTCCACTCCCCCAACTCTTCCCATTCTGTGACCCTCCTGGCCTTCCATTTACACCCATGAGTCATGGCAACCCCTGGCCAGAAGTCCCGTCACTGCCATCCTGTTCTTCAAGCCAGCTGTGCACCCCATTCCCTGCTGGTGCCAGTGCCACTCGTGGCCAGAACCAGCCAGGAGGATAGCCTGCTGACGAGCTTCGGGCCGGCACTGTCCTGACATG
Organism: Grayia smithii; assembly: GCA_032468115.1. NCBI lineage: Eukaryota > Metazoa > Chordata > Lepidosauria > Squamata > Grayiidae > Grayia > Grayia smithii. The sequence goes on along the minus strand of JANHFM010015522.1, from coordinate 7,862 downwards.
TCCTGCTGTTCTCCTGGCCCATCGCCACTGTCACCACCCTGTTTTTCCGGTTGGCCGAAGCTGCTCAGAAGGCAGCTCCATAGCCTGTCCTTACTAAAAGGCAGCTTCCAAGGCAGGAAAAGTTCGGCCAAGTCATCTCCTTCTCAGCCTGAGACACAGAGAGCATGCACACATCTCACAGTTCCGGGACCTTCTGAGAGGTGCACGGCCATGCAGCTTCTTAGCCAGCATTCAGAGGCAAGCGGGAAGCTCCGGGAAGCCAGGAATTGACCACGGTGCTGGCGCTGAAGGAAGAAAGGCAAGCCCGGGGATCGGGGGCAGCCAGCTAGCTAGTCTGCAATTGCTGCATGCAATGGAGACGCAGTGGTGGAGCTAGCCAGGCAAGGCCAGGGACTGAGGGTGGGGGTAGCATAGCAGTGGCAGCCTAGGCTGGCCTAGGAGTTGGCACTTGACCAGGGCTTTCTGCAGTGGCAGGTAGGCCGGGTGGACTAGGCTCGGGAGTCAACTCGACTGGGGCTTGTGGGCTTACCTGGAGGGAGATCAGAGCTGTGGCGGAAGGCAGGCAGCAATAGCGAAGTCAGGCAGTGATGTTATGGCAGGTGAAGTCAGGTTAGGAATGGCGCAGCAAATGGGTGAGATGAGTGACTGGGCAGGAAGAAGCAGGAAGGGGGGAGCCAGCAGGTGGTGCAATTCCTCCAGAAGGCAGGCAGAAATGGTGGGCAAGCAGGCAAGATGACTGTGCTGGGCGGAAGGGGCTGGGCCAGGCAGTAGTCAGTTTTACCAGTTTGACAAACTGGACAGACTCATAACAACTGGTTCACCTGAGCCGGTCCAAAGTGGTAGAATCCCACCCCTGGTCTCATCTATGGTGGTAAGACTCATTCGAAGAAAAACTGTTTACAAAGAAAAGATACAGCAGATGGACAGGCTGCTGTTGCAAAAGTTAGCTACTCTAATAGCAGAGACAAATGGTTAATAGACAGTGAGGCTAGTCAAACAATTGTTAATAATTCTAAATTGTTTTTCAGAATGGATCCAGCTGGAGGAGATGCAGTAGCTTTAGCAAATGGCCAGAAGGATAAAGTCATTGGAAAAGGCAGTGTGGTGATTCCATATCTGGAGAAAAAGTTTAGTAACATTGTGTGCGCCTGAAATGGAGCATAATTTATTGAGAATACTACAATAGTCTAGACCAGCAAGGATTTGAGACCACATTTGTAAATGGGCAGTGTCTCATAAAGAGAAATGGAAGTGTTTATGCACAGGGCATAAAGCAGGATAATCTTTATGTGTTGCAGGGACAAAAGGTTCAATGTGCCCAAACATTTGGAAATGTGTCACAATACGATTCCTGTGTTCATCTCTTGCACAGGAAGCTTGGCCATGCCAGCTTCAGAGTTTTGCAAAGAAAATGCAAGAGTTAAAGGGATGTAAGGCATACTTGGACTGTGCAGTATGTAAGTCATCAAAGTCCAAAGCATTCCCAGTAAGCAAGTGTAGCACAAGGCAGACAACAAGAGCTCTACAGCTGGTACAAGCAGATTTGGTGGGCCCAATGCAAGCCAGTTTGGGAGAAGCTACGTATGCGCTGTAGATGACTACAGCAGGTTTGGGTTCTGCTATTTACTAAAGAGTAAAATAGAGGTGCTACAGAAATTTAAGCAATGGATAAGCTTCATAGAAAGGAGATATAAATACCAGGTATGTCAGTTGCAAACTGACAGAGGTTCAGAATTAATGTCAACAAGTTTTCAACAATGGTTGGGACAGTTAGGAATAAAGTACAGATGCACAAATCAGTGCACAGCAGCTGAGAATGGTGTTTCTGGAGATGGAATGGAGTCTTACAAATCATGAAGGACTCACTGATGGAGGACTCTGGTCTGAGCAGGTCATATTGGGATGAAGCCATGTTGACTGCTAATTATTTAATTAATAGGCTGTGGAGTTCATCAATTAATGATACTCTGTATGCAGTGCTATATGGGAGGAAGTGATCTCTGGCACATTTAAAAGTTTTTGGAAGTAATACATAGGTTCATATTCCAAAAGCAGTCAGAAGAAAAGGACAACCAAAGGCTAGAAAGCTCAGGTTTATGGGCTATGAGCCAGGTTCAAAAGGCTATCGCTTTAACGATGGGAGCAAGAGAATAGTGGTTTTCAGGTTGGCTAGTTTTGCAGAGCAAAATTGAAACAGAATTGATGCAAATTTTTGGAATGATTCACTTGGTGACAGTGATCCACTTAGTGACGGTAACTCATTTAGTGATGGTAACTCACTTTGTGATGGTGTCAGCGTTCAGGGAGGAGAAACTGAAGAAGCTGGAAAAGATGAAGCAAGAGAGGGTTGAAAGACAGGAGCAATCAATGCCATATAGGTCAGAGTGATGGAACAAGGGGATTCCACCTGACAGGTATTCTGCTAGTAAAGTTAAAGTATGTAATATATGGTATGAGCCAAGAAACTATAAGGAAGTTTTGACATTACCTAAAATAGAACAAGTGGAAAGAAGCCATGGACAAAGAAATGAAATTGATGGGTGAACATAAGATGTTCACATCTATGACTTTGCCACAGGGTAGCAAAGCTGTAGGATGCAAGTGGGTATACAAGAAGAAAGTACTGCCCAATAATGAGGTCCATATAAAGCAAGGTTAGTGGCACAAGGTTTTTCACAGATGAAAAATGTGGACTATTGTTGAATCCTGGAGAACGTCTGATCCCTGCTGTCAGCAGATTCCGTCATCGCATGCAAATGGGTGTAGGTGTGGCCTCGTTCAGGCGGGATAGTTCCTGCCTTCTCATTGGTTGCTGAATGTTGTTCGCTAGTATAAATAGCTGTCATCTCAGTTCGTTACACTTCTCTATCGATGTTAATGTTCTGAATAAACAAAGTTGTATTAGAGCACTGTCACCTCGGCCGTTGTTATTAAGAATAAAACACTGGCGACGAGGGAAGCAGAATCGCCCATCAGTGCCGGTTGCCAGCAGTTTTTTGCGCTGTTTGTGTTATCTTCCGGGCTCTAATGGCTTCACCTACGCGCAACACGCCGCCTCAGCCTTTCAGCCCTTACACTCCGGTAACTGAAACTTGGCAAACCTTTGCAGATAGGTTTGAATGATATCTAGATGCTAATAATTACTCTGAATTGTCATCTGCTAAGAAAAGGTTGATTTTCCTTAATGTAAGCGGGCCTGACATGTTTGCTACTGCCGTCATCCTATTCGCCCCAGTGAAAGTGACAGCCATTTCCGGGGAAGTGCTTCGCGACCGCCTGAGGGGGTATTATGCCCCGATGCCCTCCCGCATGTCCAGGCGCTTCAATTTTAGAAAATTGAAGCAAGCTGAGGGGGAGTCTATAGAGCACTACCTTCGTATACTCTGTACTGCGGCGCTCCATTGTGAATTTATTGACTTTGACGATGCGCTGTTGGAACAGCTGATCTGTGGCGTCAAGGACCTTCACGTTCAGCATCGGCTACTGGAGCGAAGGAATCTCACATTGCAGGCAGCTATTGATGAAGCTCAGGCTTGCGAGATGTCATTGCAATCCACCACGGAGATGAGAAAGTTGCCCGTTTCCGACCAGCCCCCTGCACCTCCGTCCATTCACGCTGTCCCTGAGCGCCCCGTGGAGGAGATTGACGAGGAGGTGGAAGAGGATGAAATATACCGTTTGCAGTCTGGCCGGGCCCAGAATAAGATTCCTGACCACAGGGTTGCCGTTCCTACCTGCCGGGGATGTGGGGAGCAACACCTCCGGTCCCAGTGCCGTTTCAAAGAAGCCGTTTGTCAGCATTGTGGAAGACAAGGCCATCTGGCCAGAGTTTGCCGTTCATCTGTTCCAGCTCCGCAGGCCTGTGGTTCCCGGCGCCATCCTGTTGCCCGTTCCAGCCTGAGGGAGAATGCCTTCCTAGTTGAAGAGGACAGGCTGCCCATGATTTACCCGTCGTGAACTATCCAAAATATTTTGTTACTGTCTTGTTAGAGGGGCAGCCATGCCACATGGAGGTGGACTCTGGGGCCTCACGGTCTCTGATAGCATGGTGTACATTGAAGGGACTTATTCCATCTGTGTCCCGGGACCAATTAGAGCAATGTATTCTGAGTTTTAGGGATTACCAGGGGAATGTGATTCCTGTTTTGGGTATTTTCAAAGCCTTGGTGGAATTTAAACAGTTCAAGGGTACCCTTCCTTTAGTGGTGGCCCACTCTTGGGCTTGATTGGTTCCTGGCATTGGGTTTGAGTATCCATGGTATTAATCACCTCTCTTCATCATCTGAGGGGTTTGGGGAACTGATTGCAGAATTTAAGGATGTATTTTCTGAGGGGTTGGGCACCTATAAGGGGACACCAATTTCCCTTCCTTTAGACCCTGCACATCTGCCTATTCGGCTTAAGCCAAGGCGAGTTCCTCTGGCTCTCAAGCCATTGGTGGATCAGGAATTAGATACATTGCTCGCACAGGGGGTTTTAGAGCCAGTCGATCACGCCCCGTGGGAAACGCCCATTGTAGTGCCTCTCAAGCATGATGGGTCCGTGTGCATCTGCGTGGACTATAAGGCAACTATGAACAAGGCCTTACAGGCCAACCCCTATCCCGTACCAATAGTCCAGCAGCTGCTGCATTCCCTGGGCCAGGGATCTATTTTTGCCAAGCTAGACATGGCCCAGGCCTATCAGCAGCTACCAGTCACCAAGGAGTCAGCTATTGCGCAAATTATCATTACGCATAGAGGGGCTTTCAAATGCCACCGCCTCCAATTCGGAGTGTGTGTGGCACCTGGGTTATTTCAGGGAATCATGGAGAGACTCTTGCAGGGCATTCCGGGCATCATGCCCTATTTTGATGACATTTTTGTCTCGGCCAATCACACTGAGGAATTAAAACAAAGATTGAGGGCGGTGTTAACCCACCTCCAGTCCGCAGGGTTGAAGCTAAAGGCCTCCAAATGCCATATAGGGGTGGACTCTGTCGAATTTTTAGGGTACACGATCAATGCTTCTAGCATACATCCCACGATGTCCAAGGTGGCAGCCATCCATAATGCGCCTCCATCTAAAAGCAAAGCTGAATTACAAGCTTTCTTGGGTTTACTCAATTTTTATGCTATCTTCCTGCCCTATAAGGCCACCGTGGCCGAACCCTTACATAGATTGCTGGATAAGTGGGCTCCCTGGATTTGGGGCAGTAGGGAAAATGCAGCTTTTGCTGCTGTCAAACAGCTACTAACCTCTGAGGCCGTACTTGTACAGTACCAGGATGGGTTACCCTTAGTATTAGTGGCGGATGCTTCACCTTTTGAAATAGGGGCTGTGTTGTCTCACAAATTACCCAAAAGGTTAGAAGCTCCTCTAGCATTCTATTCCCACACCCTTTCTTCCACAGAACGTAACTACAGCCAGACTGACAAGGAGGCTTTGGCAATTGTGGCTGCTGTCAAGCGTTTTAATGATTACCTTTATGGTAGACATTTCATGTTGTTCACTGATCATAAGCTTCTCCTTGGATTATTGTCGGCTAACAGGGCCACCCCTCAAATCATTTCACCCCGAATGTCCCGTTGGCTCGAATTCCTGGCTTCCTATTCATATTCCCTGAACTACTGCCCTGGCCGTTTAGTTTCCAATGCTGATGGCCTAAGCAGGTGCCCACTGCCTGTCCCTTTGGTTGACAATGCCCCTGGACCTAACATCCTATTAATTGAATCATTGAACATACCTGTGCCAGCCGCTCACATTGCGGCAGCTACTAAGCAGGATCCTATCCTTTCAAAAGTCCTACATTGGGTTTTGAGAGGGTGGCCAGTGACTCTGGTACCTATAGAGTTCAGGCCGTATTGGATGTGCCGGTTGGAGTTTTCTGCATTAAAGGGGTGTGTGCTCTGGGGTAATCATGTGATCGTTCCCCAGAAGCTGCAGGCTCCTCTTCTGGAGGCATTGTATGTAGGTCATCCAGGTATTTGTAGGATGAAGGCCCTAGGCAGGGGTTACCTTTGGTGGCCTAAATTCGATGATATGGTGGAGGCATGGGTACAACAGTGCCACCCGTGTCAAATGTCACACCCCATGGACCCAAAGGTTCCCGTCAGAGACTGGGAAGCTCCCCAATCCCCATGGTCCCGACTTCATGTCGATTTTGCTGGCCCGTTCCAGGGTCAGATGTTCTTGGTCGTGGTAGACGCATTCTCCAAATGGGTGGAGATTGTATTAATGTCATCTACCACGGCTCACATGGTCATCCGTCAGATGAGGTGGCTATTTGCCATGCATGGGGTTCCGGATGTAACTGTGTCTGACAACGGGCCTCAGTTCACCTCAGCTGCCTTCAGGGCATTCTTAGCAGAATTAGGCATTTGGCAGGCCCTTATAGCCCCATTCCGGCCAGCTGGCAATGGGTTGGCTGAGAGGGCCATGAGGTCCGCAAAGGAAGCGTTATCACAATTGGGGCCTGGTGACTGGCATGATAAAATTGCAAAATACCTACTGGCCCAACATATCACCCCTTGCGGGTCTACATTGCGCAGCCCTGCTGAGCTTTTAATGGGAAGGCGCCTTAGGTCAGTGCTTGATCGTATCCATCCAGATTACTCCACTGATGACCATAGGGTACCGTCCTACTCTGTCCAATCATTCCAGGTGGGGGATTTGGTATTCGCCCTAAATTATGGGGGGTCTTTGAGGTGGGTATCGGGAGTTATGTCTGAGATTAAGGGCCCATACTCATACGTGGTCCTATTACAGGATGGGAGGACATGACACAGGCATATTGACCAGTTCTGCCAGCGACGAAGTACAGGAGAGGTCGAGCCGCCAGAAAATCGCCCACAAGTTAACGTGTTTGAGCCACAGCCAAGTTTTATTGAGCAACGAACATCCGTTCCCGAACCTCACCAACCCTCCGCAAACCCATTGCAGCCCATTTGCATGCCAGGTAACTTGGGAGACGGTCATCGCCCACTTAGTAGTATCCCAGCTGCAGGAAGTCCTTCTGATCTGGGGGGTAGCCGCCTGTCATCCGGCCCTGACAGCAACAACAGTTTTGGCGTGCGGGACTTGGACAAGGTTGACAGCAGTGTCCACTCTGATGGCAGTGGTCCACCCCCAAGTTTGACTCCCACCGTCCACTTACCTGCAAATGGCCAAAGGGACACTAGGCGGCCAGGGATACTCCGGAATCCTCAAATTCCAGAGGAGCTGTCAGTTCTATGAAGGTCAGCCAGAATCCGTTGTCGGCCGGCGTACCTAGAGGACTACGCATGTTCGGTCCAGGAAGGGAGGGGTGTTGAATCCTGGAGAACGTCTGGTCCTTGCTGGCAGCAGATTCCATCATCGTATGCAAATGGGTATAGGCGTGGCCTCGTTCAGGCGGGACAGTTCCTGCCTTCTCATTAGTTGCTGAATGTTGATCGCTAGTATAAATAGCTGTCATCTCAGTTCGTTATGCTTCTCTATCAATGTTAATGTTCTGAATAAACAAAGTTGTATTAGAGCAGAGTCGCCTCAGCCGTCATTATTAAGAATAAAACAACTATAGCACTGGCTGCGCAGCATGAGAGAATGGAGGTTACCTTTAGGATAAGGGGGCTCCCAGAAGCAAAGGGCCAAAAAGCAGCAGATTTGGAAGAGATGATTGCGCAGGCGATGGCAGAAATAACAGGATGGGATCTTGAAGATTTGAAGGATGAAATTGAAAATATTTTTAGAGTAAATTCCAGAATAGCGAGAGAAAGGCAACTTCCAAGAGATGTGGTAGTATACATGAAAGGTAAAAAACTGAGGAATACGATTGTGCAATTTGCTTATGATAATAAAATAACAATAAATGGACATGAGGTGATGATATTAAAAGAAATTCC
>JANHFM010015472.1:0-11708 GCA_032468115.1 Grayia smithii | reverse complement strand
TCTTACCAAAACACGACAGGGCACACACGCACGCATTACGCTCACTTCTTTCTCAGTGAATATTCAGTCATACACAGGTGAGCACAATAATTCACGTTTTATTAATTCATTATCTATTTAATAATTTCCAAATATGTAGAATTTTATTTACAAGTTTATTGGCTTATATTATTGTTTCAGTTTCTTTTATTTACGATTTTTTTCTTCTTCAATTTATTTGTGTCCTCCTTCTTATTGTAAAAAAGTTGGTCACCTTACCAGGTCATAGACCTTGGGTCAGTCACTCTCTCTCTCAGCCTGACCCACATCACAAGGGGATTGTTATAATTGTTATGGGGAAAATAAGATGAGGAAGGAAGATTAGGTATGTTCACTGCCCTTGAATTATTTAAAAATAATAATAAGCCTGTTTTTTAAAAAATAGAAAAACCTTTGTAAGTTCTTTTTCAACATGACAGCTGAGATGGCTGAGGTTTTAAATATACCCAGAGAAAGGGAATCTAGAACTTAATACTATTAAAAAGATTATCCAACGATTTAATAATAATTTCACCTCAATGTGAAATGGAGACTCAGAAAAATTTTAAGCTTCCCTTATGAAAGAGAGATTATGGGGGACCCTGGGTGCAAGACGCTCCACAGCCCCCCCGACCTAAAGCCTTTGCTGTTGCAGCAGAGCAGGCAAATGGCAGCCCACAGCCAAGAAACAAGGAATTTCTACAGCGTCTCTGCCATGGTAAGAGGGAGAAAGGAGGCAACTAAAGCAGGACGGAGATACAGGAGCAATAGAGGGAGGGGAGAGCTGTTCACTGAGATGTCTCTTCTCTCCTTTGATCTCACAGCAAGGTTCCACCAACCATGGACCCACACATTGAATCTCGCCTCCTGGAGATCTTTGGGTTCATTTGGTTGTCCTCCATGGAAATAGGAGACAAGAATGTTTCAGAGGTACCAACAACCCAGCAAACTTTCTGGGATTTTCTTTCTGGTATTGGAACGCCTGGGAAGAAGTTCCACATGTCATCATCTGTCTTTCATTTCAGGGACAGAAAAAATTGTTGGAGGAAGCCTTTGGCCTCATGTTCCGAGGCCTTCTTCAGCAGTTGGCAACAACACAGCATTTAAATTTTGAAGGTAAGGGCATCGAAGTCACAGAGGAGCTTGGAAGAAAATTGGGCCCATGCAAACATTCACAATATCAAACGTTAGAACTCCAGTGCAAGTATTTATAGGGCCCTTTCCTTGAAACGCCATCCCAAAATATCCTCCTTCCAAAGAGTCTGGGAATTAAGAAGCTGGGAGCAATCATAGAGGGAGAGTACCTAGCATTTATTTGTCTGTCTCTCTGTGTCTGTCTGTCTTTCTGTCTGTCTGTGGATGAGCTGTTCTGATGTCCAAATGGAAACTGAGAACTTCACAGAGACCCAATGTCATACTACCTCAGAATTTTAGTGCAAAACCAAAATTAAATTCAAAGCTTGATTTTGACAGATCAACAATATATCAGTGACAAAGATAAGCTGCTTAAACTATTAAGACACTAACAGTAATAAAAAAATACTCAAACCTTTGGAACTATATTAAACCTATATAAAAAAGGGGAAAAAGTGAGGTAAATGTATTTAAAATTTGGGGCAGTAAAAACAATGGTTCTTTCAAAGTTATTAAATTAATGAAATTTTAATTTCCAACATTTAACTGTTAAGAATTAATAGAAAGAATATACTGTATATACAGGAGATCTCAGAAACATGGAGATGAGGAGTTCCATTTTTTCAATTATATTAGCAGCAGCTGATTTGGGGCCTATCATTCCCTTCATATAGGAAAAATATTGAAGGGAAACCTTGCAATGCCCAGCATGTGTGTGTGTGTGTGTCTGTCTCTCTCTCTCTCTCTCTCTGTGTGTGTGTGTGTGTCTGTGTCTGTGTCTGTCTTTCTGTGTATGAGCAGTTCTGATATCCAAACTGAAAATGAAAGCTTCACTGAGACCCAATGTCATACTACCTGAGGATCTGAGTGCAAAACCAAAATTAAATTCAAAGCTTGATTTTGACAGATGAAGGATCCGTCAGTGGAAAAGATAAGCTGGTTAAACTATTAAGACAGTAACAGAAGTAAAAATGCCCCAAACCTTTGTGGGGAGGGACTATATTAAACCTGAGAAAACTCTCTAAAGCGGGGATTCTCGAACTCTGGATCATACCTGCTGGGGAGAAATCAACAAATTTACAAGGGGATGCAAATTGAGTAAGTTTTGCCCTTAACAAAAAAACCCAAGTCATGTCAGATTCTTTCTGAACAACTTGGGTGATGATCACATGAATGGATTCTTCATTGGGAACATTTCTTCTGGAATTGGGTTTAGGGTTTCACATGTTGGAGAATTTACCTTGGAGTTGAAAATCAACTGGACTGAAGAGGATGAGGTGGAAAGTAATGGCTGATCATGAGACACGGTTTTCTCTCTCTTGGGGAGAGACATGGTTGGGGAGGAATATTCTTTTTCTCTTTCTTTTCTACTTGAGCTTTGGTGGCCAGAAGAAAAAGGAGGGTGTCTCCATCCAGACAGAAAGACTGGTGGGACCTCAGCCATGTTGTGGACCAAAGACTGATGTGGACCAAAGGGAAACTGCCAGGAAAACCACTGGCAGAAAGCTGTCATAATCAGTCTCATTCAAAGGACAGGCTTAACAGAGCTTCCATCCCCAGGGGCAGTCCACATTGGAAGATCTAGGCCTCTTGGGTAAAAAGGGAAAGTCTGATCTTTTGGCTTTCTCAAAAAAAGCAGGATCCCTCAGCATTGGAACTTGTCTAAAAGAGGATCCCGTGATCTGGGCCTCAACTTCATGAAACGGTAGAATATTTTCCTTGGGTACAATCTGCCCCACGTTTTTTTTTCTTTCTTGCCTGCATTCCTGTATGAGAAATGATGTCTGAATTTAAAAACCAGGAGAGGGAATTTCTTTCTCCCCCCCTCCCCCCTCTCCCTCTCCCTCTCATGAAACACAGCTTTGCCACACAATACTTTGGCAGGAAGAAATGGGTGTCTCCACATAAGCAGAAAGAGCACAGGGAGCTGGGCCTAGGCAGAGGGATGTCGCAACAACAACAAAAAAGAGACCCAAAACCAGGATGGCAACCAAAGTCTGCAACCAAAGGGCTAAAGCCTTCTGGGCCAAAAGATGGGAAATAGGCAGCTTTGGTGAGGAGTTAGTAGCTTCCCTTGGGCTGGCATTGGTGTGTGCAGAAAAGGTGGAGAAGGTGAGCTTTGATGGGATCCAAGGGAGGCCTGTCATCTCCTTGGGGATTCTAGGGGCTTTGTGATGTCATCCCTTCCAGTCAACTGTCAGTTTCTGTCAGTTGTTGGATACCAGATTGAAGATGGCTCCTAAGATGTAAGTAGGACCTTTTAAAGGCTGCTGGGGCTCTGGGTAACCTTCCCCGTTTTATAGCCCGTTTCTCAGAGAATTGGGATGTTCCATGGAGAAGGAGGAGGGGCAACAGCCATTTGTTGTCCTTTTAGAAAATGGGGGGGGGGAGGGGAAAAGGTGTTCCAGAGAAATTTTGTCTTTAATTTAAGTGCCTTATGGCACTAAAAGACTTGGCAGAGTAATTTCCAAATGGTTGGGATAACTTTGCAGCCTTAACCTGAGAATTAGGAAAACCTTTTTTTAAAATTCAATAAACTAACATGGGTGTGGAACACATCCAGTCATGTAAAACCAAATCCTTTCTCTCTCTCTCTTCTAGGGCATTCTTCGCTTTTTTCTCCTGTTTTGGAGGCAAATCAAAGAAGGCAAAGGACCATTCTCCCCCTTGCCACCTGGAGGAGACCACCAAGGCTCCTGGCCGAGTGAGATTCATCGTGGATGTGGTGCTCCACAAAGTGGAGCGATGTGGTGAGTGGAGACTTTGGATTGGGCTGGGAGACTGAGAGGGAAAGGGAAGGGTCTCCTTTAGGAGGGGACACCTAGGTGCAGGGATAGAGCTGAGGTGGTGCAGTGGTTAGAGTGCAGTACTGCAGGTTACTTCAGCTGACTGCTAGCTGCAGTGCAACACTTCAAATCCCACCAGGCTCACGGTCGACTCAGCCTTCCATCCTTCCGAGGTGGGTAAAATGTGGACCCGGATTGTTGGGGGAAATAGGCGGACTCTGTAAACCGCTTAGAGAGGGCTATAAAACACTGTTAAGAGGTATATAAGTGTAAGTGCTATATTTATATACACGACACACATCTGCATCTTTGAAGATGCACAGAGGGACAGGTGAGAGGCCAAGCTGTTCCTGACCCACCAAGCACCCCTCCTCCTGCAGCTCCAGTGTCTATATTGACTCCCAATAAGTTCCTCTGCTTCCATTTGGCTCTTCAGGGAACCTTTAAGAGGGTTCACCTGCACTTATTCATATACATTGGCAAGTGGGGAGGGAGAATCTAGAGAGCAGGATTTGCCTGAGGCCTCAGTGAGAAGATCTCTCGTGGCCAGGAGAATCCACCAGCTCTGTGAAGCAGGAAAAGATTTTAATAGATGTAATTGGGTCTCAAGAGGAAGAGTGCTGAAAAGAAGGGCCTGATTTTGGAGGGTTTTCTTCATCTGAGGGAGACCTAAACCTCAACTGAGCACCTGTCTCTCCTTTCCCAGATTTCTTCACAAGGGACCCGAAGAGCAACACACTCTTCACAAGAAGGAAGAAGGTATGTAGAAAACTGAAGATGGGGAACCCATCCACATGAAAACTTATCTTGGGAGAAAAGGGCAGGGAGCCAGGTTTTCTTCTTCCTTTTCATCCACTTGATGGTGGACCAGGGAATCCTGGACTACTAATACTTGGGTCGATGGGCCAAGGGAGGATGGGGAGTGACCCTGTAAAAATTTTGGCCACAGTACAGCTGAATTCTTTCTGTCTCTTCCAGCTCACTGACGTTGAGCAACCTCCCATGGAATTTGGGCCCCCTGAACATCACAATTTCATCAATGAAGGTAACTTTATTACTGAAGTTCTGGGATTGCAATTTGGGTGCTTGGCAACCAGTCCAAATTTACCAGCATTTACAGTGTCCTGTGGTTATGGGATCACGTTTTGCAATAGCTTTTATTCCTTTTTGGGACAAAATAAATCAATCACAAAACGTGTCATTTAGAGAATCTGGATTTGGACTCGTGACCACATAATTTGCTTCAGGATCATATGATTCCCTTAAAAAAATTATAAAAATGATCTTAAAACTGACCAGAATTCTGGACTCAATAATTGTTGTAATTTGGGGGTTACCTTTTTGTGGTTTCCACCAAATGTAGCCAAGAGATGAAACTGCAACATCTCTCTTTCCTTCAGGGGTTCTCATTTTGTTCAAAGGAATTGACTTCCCTTCCATTTGCCACCTTCTTTCCTTCATTTTTCTCATCTTTTTTCCCCACGCAGGTGACCTAACTTTGGAGGAACTGTGATTTTCTGTCCAAAGGAATCTTGTCATTCTTAAAGGGAAGAGAAACATAAATTCAGAGGCTTTTCTTGTAGGGGTCATGGATAAAGACCTTGAAGGAAATGCAATGCTCTTTTCTATGGTGATGCTCACGTATTATTGGATGCTTTAATTCACGTGATGTAACTGGACAGATGACTGTTTATAAAGTAATCAACTTTTCCTTTGAAGTTCTTTGTTCTGCCAATATCAAAGCTGATGTAAATAATTTTAGCCAGGTTCCATCTTTTCATAGGGACCAACCCCCCTTTATCAATGTAGTCTAATAAAATACTTTTAAATCATTTTCTGACGTGTTTGTTTATTGGAAAAGGGTGTAGAACGAGGGAGAACGAAGAGCCAGAAATGGCCAACAGCTTCAGGAGGGAAAAAATGAGGAAAAAAAAAGATGCACCATCCAGCCCTCCACCCTCAGGAGTCCTCCACCTACAGTGCCTTGTTTAGTGACCACTTGAAGTTACAACAGCACCAAGAAGACTGGCTTATGACCGCTTTTCACACTTACGACCATTGCAGCATCGGCATGATTACGGGATCACAATTCAGACACTTGACAACTGGCTCACATCTGTGAGTGTTGCACTGTCCCAGAGTCATGTGATCCCCTTGTGCAACCTTCCCAGCTGGCTTCTGATAAGCAAAATCAGTGGAGGAAGCCAGATTTGCTCAACAACCACACTATTCTCTTCACAACTTCTGACTCACTAAAGAAGCACATCAAACGGGTCATGAAATGGGGCATGACTCATTTAATAACTGTCTTGTTTAGCAGCATTGTACTCTATTATTGTAAATGGATGACTATGTTTAAAGCAATTTTTAAATACAGAACAGTGTGTATCTACTGGATGTATCTGGAAGAAGCCAGCTCTGTGTCATAAACACAACATGAATTCTTTGCAGAGAGTTCTCAACTTACGACTGGTCGCTTAGTGACCATTCAAAGGTATGACGGAGCCCAGAGCTACCTTTGACCCAAATGCAAAGTTCTCATGGTTCCCCCCCCCTCATGGTCACATGACTCCACTTGGGCCCTGCCCAACCAGCCCAGATTTACTGCCGTTTGCAGCTTCCCATGGTCACATTACAGAGATGAACGTTTTGCTGGAGGGAAACATTCACTTCCAGTTTCCTGCAAAAAAACATCACATAGCCAAGAATGGATTTGCTTAATGACCATGGCATTTGCTTTATGACCATCACATTCACTTAATGACCACTACAACAAAAGTAAAATTGGTCAAGGTCCGTGATAACCCACTTAATGACCATCAGTATATACTACTGTATTTGCAAGCTCAGTAAGAGTTGAAAGTGGAGAGCTACCTGCATTGATTCCTTTATTCCACTTCTATCCTGACTTTCTGTCCTGAAGTTCGGGCTGGTGTTTCTGATCCTCCCTCCTCTCCTTTTCCCCCAATCAGCAATTCTGAAAAGTAGACTGGAGTGGACAAATAAATTGGCCCAAAGACACTTTGGCTCATGCCAGACAAATCCCATTCTTTGACACAGGGACTAAGTTAACCAACCAACCAACCAAATGCTGCGGATATCATATATTTGGACTCCAGGAAGGCATTTGACAAAGTAGACCTCAACCTGCTTCTTGGTGGGAGAGACAGTACCACCGCCAGAGGGATTCGCAATTGGCTCACGTGCCACAGCCAGCATGAAGGCCTCAATGGAACTGCTATGACAGAACACTGATTAGTACGCCAGATTCAAAAAGATTTACTTATCACCCGTCTGACCAGCAGTTTTGTCATAACATTTCATGTCATCACATTTATGACCTATTGCACTGGCCTGAAGTCATGTGATCATGTCCTACAATGTGTTTTTTCTTCTTTTCCTGCAAAACAATCACATATAGCGCGTTGGATAATTTCAACTGGATTTATGTCTACATCATTCGCTTAAGGATTCTCTTCACAAATGCTAATAAATGTTCATAAAATCAAGTCCAGTAACATGGAGACTAGACTTGACTGCCATGCTTTACGACTAAAATAGTTGAGGATCCTGTGGATCTTTTGTCTGTGGAATGAAATCTGTGAGGAAGAGCTTGAGGGACCGTGGGAAGATGTACTCCCTTTCCCCTAGCCTGGAGGAAGGGACCCTTTTTATTAGTCTTTATCTCAGTCTTTATACCGGCTGTAGCTAGACTTGTTGATTGTGAAAACATCTGGCTGTCATTTTGTTCCCCTCACCCCAGATAGGGAAAGGCTAGTATCTGCTGTTCTGTCAGATCTCTTTGCAGGTCCCTTTTGAACCTCTCCATGTTGTTAGAAATGGAGGGAAGGGGAATTTTTTACTTACAAATCTCTTGCCAGCAAAGTGCTCGTTGATTTTTGGTTGTTTTGCATTCTTATAGCAATAGCACTTAGACTTACCACTTCATAGTGCTTTTACAGCCCTCTCTAAGCAGTTTACAAAGCTAGCCTACTGCCCCCAACAATCTGTCTCCTCATTTTACCCACCTCGGAAGGATGGAAGGCTGAGTCAACCTTGAGATGGTAAGATTCAAACTGTTCTGTAAATTGGCTGTATTAAACGATTTTTATGAAAGAGGAACAAATTCTTCTGGACAAGACTGACATTGATTTCAGGGTAGAAGATTGATAGGGAAAAAGATGCTACACAAGACATACAAAAAAATTAGCTGCTGTCTTAATCATTAAAAGGGATTCACAAATTAAAAACCAAGAAAGTAATGTAGATAACTTTTCTATATTGGATTTACAAAGGAGACTTGTTAAACCTTTGCAAGAAGGAACAAAAAAAAATTAAAAAGAAATCAAGTTCTAGGACATTATTACTTGCTTTTTCTTTACTATATTCTTATTTTGCTTTCTGTTCTATTCTTCTGTTTCTTTTTCCTTTTCTGTACCTTCTCTTTTTTTTCTTTTTAGTTTTTTCTTTTTACTTACAATTTGCATTATTTTGTATCTTTGGAATTGTGATTTTTAAAAATAAAATTACTAGAGGAATGTTTGCTTTTTGTGCGGGCAGAATTGTTGCAGTCATGAGTGTATTAAATATGCCTGTCTATTAAAAGTGCTAATATTCCTGACACTATTTTTGATACTCAGACAAAATGCCACTGTTCTAACATGTTGAAGAACTGGAATAGGAACAAAAATACAAATACTTTAAAAATCTCCTCCCGAAATATTTTAACATCTGAAGTGGACAAAACAGACATAGCAGTTTGCAAGAAACAATAGTTATTTTCTCATGGATGCACTAACTGGAAAATGGCTTTCTTTGTCACTTGATTAGATTTTTACATTGAGCAAGTTTATTAAAAATTTCTCAAGGCTGCAACAGTGCTGGTAAGTGACATCTCAGCCAAATGAGGTTTTAAGTTAACAGTTGCTAAAATTTACAAGAGAATATCTGCAAGATATTCCAAGTATACGGAATAAATTTGCATATGAGAATGCGAAAGCTTGGACAGTAAATATTGTCAGTGAATGTTATCTTTCCTCATTTATGACTAAGGAAGCTTTTTACCCAAAGCTTTCTGCTACAAAAGAGGTAGATAGGAAATACTTCACATGCAAATAGAAATGTTGGTAGAAAGAAAGACTGTGCCTTTACCTTTACAAATCGTTAACTCACTTCTACTCTGTTACTCTTTTTTCTCTTTCCCCCATCTACCTGGGTGTATCAGCAGAAAGGGGGTCAAAAAAGATCAAGATGAAGGCCATGACCTTGTAATCAAAGTCCTACACCTTTTTACACGTGTCATTTTATGTGACCCTATTTAAAAAAAAGGGGGATGCGGTGGCTCAGTAGCTAAGATGCTGAGGTTGTCGATCGAAAAGTTGGCAGTTCAGCGATTCGAATCCCTAGTGCCGGGTAATGGGGTGAGCTCCCATTACTTGCCCCAGCTTCTGCCAACCTGGCAGTTCGGAAGCACGTAAAAAATGCAAGTAGGAAAAATAGGGACCACCTTTGGTGGGAAGGTAACAGTGTTCCGTGCGCCTTTGGCGTTTAGTCAGTTTGGTCACATGACCACGGAGACCAGGGGTGGGTTCTACTTACCTTTACTACCGGTTCTCTTAGTGCACACGTGCGCGCGCACGATTTGCACATGCGTGCACCTAAAGCACACCACTGCATATGCGCAGTAAGTATTTTTGGGAAAAACCTCAAAACGAGTGCTCTGCACATGCGCAGAGCACGATTTTCAAAGTTTTTCCGAAAAAAAGTAAGTTTGGGCACGCGGGTGGACCCGGGTCCGGGATGTGGAGAACTGGTTCGGTGACATCACAACGTCACCGCTAACAGATCGTGCGAACCGGACCGGGAGCAACCCACCACTGATGGAGACGTCTTCGGACAGTGCTGGCTCTTCGGCTTTAAAACGGAGATGAGCACCGCCCCTAGAGTCGGGAATGATTAGCACACATGTGCAAGGGGAACCTTTAGCTTTACTTTTATTTTTTTTAAAAAGGGTAAGGCTTTGATCCTATGGTCATGGTCACCATTCTGACTTTTTCACCTTCTTTCCAGATGTTGCTAGATTTTCCTGGCTAACTTTAATTAGACAGTATCAGGAGTGGCATTCTTTAAAACATCAAGGTCCTAAATCAGAGGTAGGCAATTATGGCTCTTTCAAGACTTGTGGACTTTAACTCCCAGAATTCTTGAGCCAAGCATGCTGGCATAGGAATTCTGGGAACTGAAGTCCACAAGTCATAAAAGAGCCATAATTGCCCACCCCTGTCCTAAACCATTCTAGGCATCATAGACGTCTATCAAAACTTTAAATACAACCCAAATATTTTATAGGTCCATACAGCGCATTCAGAACCAGTATTCTGTGTTCCATTTCTGCTTCATACACTCTTCAAAGGGAGATCCATGTACAGTGAATACATAATACAGTATCCCATTGAGTTATTCCAATTAGACTAGGTCAGCCAAATCCAAAGGGGCTATAGCATGTGCACCAGACTAATGAGAGACTGCGCCCAGGGAACCCAAAACTCCTTCAGCTTTGGCCTATTGACAGATCTCCAGTTCTTTGTATCTTCAAGCAACTGTCAAGCACAGCTTCAACGGACTGTGATGGAAAGAAGAGAGGGACCTGATCCCAAACTCCACTTGCAATGTCATTAAAACTCAAATCTATGGATGCAATGGCTTCACACCTAAATCATGAACATCAGAGGAGAAATACCAACTGAGGATCTCATGAATGACCCACCTGGGAGGGCAAGAGAAGACTTACACTATAGTGATAATCCTGAAGGTAGGCATGGAGCCCCAATATTTGTGATCTTCAGATTCCAGCTCACCAACTCACAAAGATATTCCAGCTATATCCTTTGACCCATAAGCAAAACATTAGGGTTAGCATTCTCCATGTTTTATTTTCAGTAAAGGCCATTCATTGGGACATCTGACATTGCTTCCATTTTACTGTGTATCTTGGAAATGATCTACATATCTACAGATGCCTCCAAACCATGGGTGATAAGATTGTGCAAAACTTAACAGTACAGGAATATCACAATGATCTAGTATGCTTCTGGAGCATGGTGCTCCAGGGGGGTTCCAGGAGTAAATTTTTTGGAACCAGAAATGGCTTGTGGTGTTCTGGATGCAGTCTGGCCCTGAGAAGTAGAAAATTGTCTTGGCAGGAGAAAACTCCTTTTGTGGAAGTTAAAGAAAAGCAGAGGATAACAGGAGTGAATAAGTCCGACTGCAGTTTATTGATATAGGTCAAGGTGTTCTGCTTAAGAAGATGTACCAAGGCACGTATTATGCAGTGTATGGTAAACATCTATTCATGTCCTAAGCCTGACCTTCAAATCCTTCAAACTATGCTTTCATCTCTGAAAGTATGACAACATACATTGTACATTTCAAGGGAAACTGACTCAATCACAGTAAGTACCCTAAATATCTTGGGGTTACCCTGGACAGGACACATTCCTACAAAGAAAGGATCTGGACAAAGACTGCTGCCAAATTGAGGAGTAGAAATAACTTCCTGCACAAGATGTGTGGCAGTAGCTGAGATTCGGTAATGGACCTGCTACTGATATCTGGTCTCAGGTAGGTATATTCAGCAGCAGAATATTATGCTCCAGTATGCCTTAATACAGTGGTTCTCAACCTGTAGGTCGGTACCCCTTTGGGGGTTGAATGACCCTTTCACAGGGGTCGCCTAAGACCATCGGAAAACACATATTTCCGATGGTCTTA
>JANHFM010015453.1:0-11710 GCA_032468115.1 Grayia smithii | reverse complement strand
CCAGTTGGTTTTTCCCTCCTGGGATATACTTTAGGTTGAAATTGAACCGTTTGAAGTACTGAGCCCAGCGAAGTTGTGTGGGGGAGAGTTTACTAGGGGTTTTCAGCGCCTTGAGGTTCTTGTGATCAGTCCATACCTCGAACGGTTGCTTTACCCCTTCTAGGAAATATCTCCACATCAAAAGGGCCCATCTGACTTCAAAAGCTTCTTTCTCCCACACCGCCCACCTGCGTTCTTTGTCTGTCAGTTTTTTGGATATGTACGCACAGGGCTGTAGTTCACCTTGCGTGTTCCTTTGCAGTAGGACTCTGGTGACTGCAACATCGCTGGTGTCTGTTTGCACTACAAACAGCTTGTTCGGGTCTGGGTGTTGGAGAATGGGCTCCTCAGCAAACAGGCATTTCAAATGATCTTTGGCAGTCCATGGTCCATGCCAGGGGTTGGCTTGGTTTCGGCCTGGTGGGGGATGGGCCTGTCTTAAGCAGTTTGGTTAGGGGGAGTGCAATTTCGGTGAAAGATGGGATGAACTGTCTGTAGAAGTTTGCAAACCCTAAGAAGTTTGCAAGTTGTAGTTGCTTTCTCTTGCTGCTTGCTGCATTGGGGGCCCAGCAGGGTGACTCTGTAGTTGTTGCAATGTTTGCTGCTGAACCGGCAAGCCAAGGAGGGGCCAAGTTACAGCTGTGGGTGGAGTGTTCCATTGTGAAAAAGGGGAAAAGTTTGAGGATATGCAGTTCCTGGTTGGCCTCTAGAGGGACCCTGAGCTCCTGCTTGTTGAGCTAGAAAAGGAGGGGCCGCTGCAAGGGGGGTTGGAATGCTCCATTGTGGGTCAAAGGGGAATTTTTGTGGGTCACCAGATGGGTGGTGGCTGGGAGGAGGAGGATTCCACTGGCATTGGATCCAGCCCAGTCCCAGGTAAAAGGCCCACCTGGGAGGAATGGTGTCCGCAGCTTAGAGGCCTGCAGGAGGCTTTTGGATGTTTAAGGTGGTTGATAATCTGTGAGGGGGGGATCAGTTTGAGTTTGGATGGCTGCTTCCTCCTTCTGGGCTTGGGTAATCCCCCCTCCTCCCTCTCTGCGCCTGTGTTTTGGGTTGGCCTGACCAAATGTAAAGACAGGCTTTGCCAAACTCCAACTTAATTGAGGCTGGGGTGAAGGGTTGGGTATTTTTCCTACCTCTAATCTTTGGAATTGCTCTTGCAGACCTGTGAGAGATGTGGTCCGTGATTGAGGTTGGAGGCCCCAGTCTTTGGAGTCCCCCGACTCCAGTGCTGCTGGTGTTCTCCATTCCGTTTGGAGAGGCGATGGTGAATCGTGTCCTTTTGGGATTTTTTCATCGGAGGTACTTTGCGCGGTGTGGAAAGATTTGCAGGACTTTGAAGCTCCCATCTCCTTGGGTCTGGCTCCTAGCTTGCGCATTCTTTCATCTTCCTGTACCTCCTCTAGGAGTTCTTCAGTGTTAGCGGGGGTGGGGGACCTGCTTGTTGGTGATTTGGCTCCCTCATCTCTTTCCTCTGGCTCTTCCATCTGTTGCCAGCCCCTTTTCAAGGTGCTAGTTAGGAATGGGTTGCCGGGAAAGTGAATGTGCGGTTTCGGGTTAATGTTAGGGCCCCAGTAAACCTTCGCCGAATGAAAACTCCTCCTCAATCATGGTTCAAAAGTCCGATTTATTCAGAGAAGTAAACTGGCACATCCTAGGAAAACCCAAAACTGAAAGTCCCGGTTTTTCTTCTCAATACATCAAAACCGCTCGTCCTTCTTCCCCCGTCACGAGATCCAACCACCACCCGTTCCATCTTCACACCCTCCTTTTCCAGATGTCGAGGCATTGTGACCTTCATCCAATTATATAATTCTATTATGTCTAACATTCCTTTTTGCCAGTTCCCCCTCCTCTTTTTTCCCACAGTTCAAAAAGTGGCAGCTTGGAATCTAACTAATAATGTTTCCAAGTCTGACAGCCACACTCCTTGTGGAATGGGCTGTTATCCTGCTAGGTAATGGAAGGGCCTGGAGTTCATAGGTTTTGGTAATACATACCTTAATCCAGCACCTCACAGTCGATGGAGTGACCTTGTTGCCTAGGGTAGAAGGCTGGAAAGACACAAAGATTCATTCTGTCTTCCTGAAGGAGGAAGTCCTCTTAATATAAATGTGGTGGGTCCTCCTCCCTTCCAAAGTGTGCCACTTCTTCTCCAGGGCATGCACTGGATCAGGGCAGAAGTTGGGCAATATAAGTTCTTGAGCCCTGTGAAACCAGGAGTTCACCTTGGACATGAAGGAAGGGTCCAACCACAATACCACCTGATTAGGATGGAAGATACAGAGATCCTTCCTGATAGAGAGTGCCACCAACACCAAAATCCATCTAGCCGATGTGATGGCTACCAGGAAGGCCACTTCGCAGGTTAGGAAATGAAATGTGGCCGATCTCAGTGATTCAAATGGGTCAGCAAGTGCAGTACCTTCGTCAGATCCCATGTAGGGTATCTGTGAACCTATTGCGCCCCTAATGAACCTGCGGATGGTTGGGTGGTGAGTGAGAGACTGCAGATCCCCACAAGAAAGGACTGATGATAGGGCAGCCACCTGACGACGAATAGTGTTGGGCGATAGTTCCTTATTGAGCCTCTCCTGGAGGAATTCCAGTATGTGTGGCACAGATACCGATGCCAGGTTCAATCCCAACCTAGAGTACCAGGCGCAGAATGTTTTCCAGGTCAAGTCATATATTTGATTGGTGGAAGGCCTTCTGGAGGCTTGTATAATTTGTATAACCCTGGAGGAGTAATTTTCCCGGCTCAGAAATCCTAAAATGCCAGGTGGTCAGCTGTAGCCACTGTGTGTCCAGATGGACCTAGCTGAGCGAGATTCTGTTCAACAGTATCCTCCAGGGACTGGTCAATGACAGGGCCACCAGGACAGCAAACCATGATCGCCATGGCCAGTGGGGCACAAGGAGCAGCACCTGCGCCTTTTCCACCAAAATCTTTTAGATTACCCTCAGGATGAGGGGAAGGGGAAGAAAGGCATAGCGAAGCTCCTGAGGCCAAGGACTGTGAAACGCATCGATCCCTTCCACCTGTTACCGCAAACCTTGTGAAAAACCTCAGCAGTTGAGCATTGTTCTTGGTGGTGAAGAGGTCCACGGCTGGCTATCTGAAGTGCTCCGTCAGTTCCTGAAACAAAGTCGGATGCAGGCACCACTCTGAATGATGGACTGTGGTCCTGTTAATGTTCTACCAACAGCTGGTGAAAAGGGCCAGGCAGCCCCAA
The DNA here is from genome assembly GCA_032468115.1 of Grayia smithii. NCBI lineage: Eukaryota > Metazoa > Chordata > Lepidosauria > Squamata > Grayiidae > Grayia > Grayia smithii. Next base: position 8,438 of record JANHFM010015453.1, on the reverse strand, counting down.
ATGGGAGGATTGGTGATGCAGTTACTTTGGGCATCTGAATGAACAACTTCCTCCCCCATGAAAGGGCCATTTGGGGGAATACTGTCTATTCCTCCCCACCTTGTCCTGTTGTTGGTCCTGCCTTTGAAAGAAGGGGCGCTGGGAATACGGTGGTCCAAACCCACTATCCGATCCCCAAAAGGACTTGCAGCGAAAATAAGGTGGCAGACAGGAATCTGCTCGCTGGGATAGAAATGGTAGGATGTTATGTTTGTTTCTGGACTCAACTAGAATAGGATCCAAGGAGTCCCCAAATAATCTCTCCCCCGTAGACGGGGTGCAGGCTAGTTTACACTTATGTTTGGCATCCGCCTGCCACTGGCAGAGCCACAGGAGCCTTCAGGTAGCCACTGAAGAGGTGATGGACTTAGACGCAAACCTCACCACATTGAGTGTGGCGTCTGCAGAGAATTCCATAGCTGCTGCTAATTTGCTAATCTTGATGGGATCTTCTGTTCCTAGCTGAAATTCTATCCTGCAGCTGTCACAGCCAGAGCAGTGAGGCTCTGTTACAAAAGGAGGCCACTGTGGACACTTTAACCACCCAAGCAGCCGCCTGATGGACCTAAGCGACTGTTCCGTCCATTTGTCTTCAGGATGGAGGGCATCCTCCGGGGAATCTGCCATCACAGAAGGTGCAGCTTACACTGCCACTGGGACATCCACCACAAGCAACTGAGTGCCTTAGACAGATCTGGACCTATGTTATAAAATCTTCTGTCCAGACTGCTGGGGTTTGCTCCTGCTCCTGGAGATGCCCACTGCCTCTGCACAACATCCAAAAACAGCCTGGGTGAAGGGACCACTTTGGCCTCTGTGGTCAGTTCAGAGAACAGCAAGTCCATAGCATAAACTGTGTCTGGTGTCACATTTGGTGCTTGCAAATGGGTTCCCAGGCATGCAGTATTCTTAGCTTAAAAAGCAAAGATCTGAATAAGGCTGTACAGAAAATACCAGCAAAGGCTGGCTGATCAGGCATTAAGCCTTCATCCTCCAACAATTCTAAGTCCCTGGGCATCTCTTCCTCAAAAGGTGATTGATTGGAGGAAGCAGGGCCTGGGTGGGCAAAAATTCCCCTGAAGCGTGGGCCAGTTGATGGAATTCTGAATGCAAGGGATGCTCAGACTGAACTGAGGTAGCTCTTTGTTGTAAGCCAGCTGCTATTCCCTGTTTAATTGCCTCAGAAATTAAAGCTCCCATTCTAGCAGGGAGTTGAAGCTCTTGGGTACCCCCTGAGCAAAGCCCCGCTGCAGTTGGGGTGAAGGTTACCTCTATGGAGGAAACTTTCAGCCTTAAGGGCTGTTGCCAGGCAGCCACAATAGAAAGAGGCTCTGGTAGTGAGCTGAAATAAGACCCCCCTATTGCTGGGCAGATTAGAGATTGTAGCAGAAGGCTGCTCTCCAGCACCATCTGGAGACCACGCTTGTGGAGGCCAGCTGCCAAAAACATCAGGCAGCTCCAACGGCTGCACAGCAAATTGGTGGGAACCTGGCACTGAGTCTGAGGTACTTCTTTTCAGCGGTCAGTCGCCTCCTGCGCCCTGGCTACTTAGTGGTCAAATGCCTTTGGGCGGTGCACCACCTCTCGTTTCGCAGCTTTGGAGTCCTTTTTTGAGGACCTGGAGCTCTTAGAGAGCTTTGTGGTGGCTCTCTTGCTTGCAGGTCTTGATCCCCTGCAGTCCTGGTGTCCTGGCTAGAGAGCACAGGAATCGCCTACACCGATACGGCTTCTCCACTAAATGTGGCTGCTGCTGCCTCCATTTTAAAGCTCCTGCTGAGCAGACTCACCCGACAAGGGTACTGTTGCCGATATTGCGGCGGACGTGAAAGGTGCAAATATGCCTGATGACTGGGCAGGGGCTCAAATCGCTAGGGCTATGACTTCCAAACCACTGGCTGTCAGTCTGACAGTTCCAGATTTACCTAACAGCCAGGCGCTCCCTCAGCTAATGGCGGTTTGAGCAGTTCGCACCAAGCCGGAATAGAGAGGAGCGCTGAAGCCTGCTTTCACTGAAGGCCCAAGACCAGCTCCTGGTAATCTGACTTGCTGCTGTGCGGCCCTCTAAAAGCTCTTCACATTGGTATGCAATCTAGGCTGTCCAAGAGCGATGTAGCTGTCAAATTTTTCAAGAGAAAGAATTCAGGAATCTGTAGACCTAAGAAAAACACATCCATCCTTAGTTAGGACTGAGTCGAAAGCTGGGGACCATTGGTGAAGAAGCCATGCCCTCAACAGCTTTGACAGACTTAGTCCAATCAGCTAGCAGACAAGGTCTACCTATTCCTGGATGCTATCTCCACCACAATTGAGAAGGGATGAAATATTCACTGAATTATAATTTTAAACTTCATAAAATGCTGTATCATTGGTACATGGCACTAGATAAATTGTATAATGTATAAGAGAATTTCAAATATTTGTTGGAAATGTAATCAAACTAAATCCTTAGCTCAGCATCTAGACTGATGACACTCCAAATATGAATGTTGATGAGGGATGAATGCTATTCCAAAGGCAACCGCTTATCTGCAACATATTTTGATCTAGTCAGTCATTCAACTAAGCAAAATATAATGGAAAAAAATCCCTTGCAGTTTGTGAGGTACTCAAGCTAGTTGATAATGCATTTGTAGTGTCAGCAACAGCTAAATTGTTCTGAGATACATTCACTGTCCCCTCCTTAATTGAGACTACTCAACTAAGTCAAATAAGATACATTGGCTGAGATCATATGTGTACATCATATCTCATACAAGACATAAGGACAATGCTCTAGCTAGTAGCAATCCCAAGGTAAAACAAAATACCCCATCACTTGAAAGCATTTAATGTTGTTTCCTTTAAGCATTCTTCCTATGGTAAATACAGGTATTTTGATGGGTTATATGTGTAAACTTAAAAGAAGGCAGGTTGATGGAATAAATATAGGATGCTGATAAAATGAAGAGGTAATATGCATTACTGGGCTTCAGTTTATATACAAGTGTCTAATCATAATGCAATGGTGAATGGAAGTGCAAAGAATAGAGTTTTATGATTGACTTTCTAAGCTTGGGGGCATTCTGTGCATGTTCCTGTGTCTCTGAAGCTATTCAAGATGCCTTTAGAAATCAATCTTAATATTCACTTTGAACCAACAGGATATAATCGCATATAATGTATATGTACACACAAGCAAATTCAGTAAATCGGACGTTCTTACCTGTGAACGTTCCTTCTCAGGCTCTCCTGGAGAATAACTACATTATATCTCTTTCCCCCCCAAAAAAAATTGTTTGTGCTGGATTGACTGTCCATTGCAAATGGTCCTTGCTTAGCAACTCCAATTGGGACCAGCAGCTCCAACCAAGACTGGCTAAGAGGAAAATCATGTCATCATGATGGGTTTACAATCTTATTTCCTCTTCAGTTAAGTGAAGTGATATAGTTGCTAAGCTAAAAAAATAATGTCATTTCAAAGTATGATTTTACTTCTGCCTTCTGTATTAACTCTTCTGATTAAAGCCAGCTGCAAAGCAGATAAGCAGCAATCACATGATTAGGGAATATTACAATGGTTGTAAAAGCGAGGACTGACTGCAAAGTTATTTTTTTGACACAGTTGTAACTTCAAATGGTTACTGCACAAGGCAATCGATAAACAATTACCTGTATATCTTTTTGAGTTTTTGACAGAATGGATTTTTTTTAACAAAGCAAAGGCTAGCATGCTACGTTATTTGGTTATCTTTTCGTGTTTACTACACTCTATGCATTTCTTTCTATCCAATTATTTCTGGTGGTTTCAGAACACAATTTCTAATTCAAAAGGTTCTGGCCAATTTAATTATGGTATGTTGTACAATCTGATGTGTTGTATAATCTCTCCATATTCTTCTACATTCCTGGTAAACTCCATGAGATGTGTTGGAACTTGTCACTTTGCCCTTTTTCTATTATTTTGGGGCTTCAAGTGTTTAAAAAAATTGATGTTGACTTACCTGAATCTCCATTTTTAGTGCACTGTGAGGATAATCCAAGCGTGGGTCATCTCTCATATATGCCAGAGACTGAGTATAGATTTTTTTTCATTCTTTAACCACACCTCCTGTGCTTGTTGAGCTTCAGTCTTTTTCCACAAAGGCGCAGTCATCCAGGGAATCTATAGAGAAGAAACAAAAGAAACCCACCCTGGCCAAGATCAGGATGCCAAAAGGGCGAGTTGGATTATCCTTGCAATGCACTAAAAATGGACATTCAGGTAAGTCAATGTCCGTTTTCCAGTGCGCTGCTTGAATAATCCAAGCGTGAAATGTACCCAAGCTCAAGGACATTGGGCAGGAGGCTGACTGATCTCCAGGCCCTGGGTGGAGTGTATACTCTTCAACACCTGCCGTCCAAATGACTCCTCAGCCGAGGTATAGCTGTCTAATTTGTAATGTCGTATAAATGGTAATGACGACCAAGTGGCCGCCCTACAAATGTCACTGACAGAAGCCTGTGTAGCCCAAGCTGCTGTAGTGGCAGTGCTCCAAGTAGAATGGACCAAAATGCATCCAGGTAAAAACTTGGCCTTCAGCTCATATGCTTTTGAAATACATGCCTTCAGCCACCGGCCCATCATAGAAGAGGAAACCTTCCTGCCCATCAACGAGAGGTGAAAGGATACAAAAAGAGCTTCAGTCTGTCGAAAGGAAGTTGTCCTTTTAATGTACCTGCGGAGAATCCTCCTGATGTCCAAGGTGTGCCATCTTTCTTCCAGCAGGTGGGTCGGAGCCGGACAGAAATCAGGCAAAATGAGTTCCTGGGCACAGTGAAGCCAGGAGTTCACCTTGAGCAGAAAGGAGGGATCCATCCACAGTACAACTCTGAATAGAAAATACAGAGGTCCTTTCATATGGATAAGGCCGCCAGTTCAGATATCCTCCTGGCAGATGTAATTGCCAGGAGAAATGCGACCTTGAGGGTCAGAAACCAAAGGTTGATGGAACCCAGTGGCTCAAAAGGCAAGGTTGTAAGAGCTTGAAGGACTAAGGGAAGATCCCATATTGGGTAGCGATGCACCACCGGGGTGCATCGAGAAATTGGTGCATCGGGAAATTGGTAGCCCCTTGGAGGAAACAGCGAACCCTTGGATGTTGAGACAGGGTACGGTGAGAGTCACAGGTAAGTACCATAGACAAGGCCACAACTTGCTGATGTAGAGTGGTGGGGGCCAACCTCTTGGCCAGTCCCGCTTGCAGAAATTCCAGTACCTCAGGTACTGAAGCCAAAGTTGGGTCGATATGCTCTTTTGAACATCACAGACAGAAGGATCGGCAAGAAGCGTTGTAAATCAGTTCATCAAAGCACACCTGGATGGTTTGTATCATCTTTCCTGAAAGATTATCCTGTCTCAGGAGGATCCTCTCAAGTGCCAGATGGTCAACAGGAGCCACTGGGGCTCCGGATGGAGAACAACCCCCTGGCTGAGATCCTGTCCTGGGGAATCCTCCAGGGTCGGGACACCGAGAGGCTCACCAGGTCAGCATACCAGGGACAGCATGGCCAATGAGGGGCCACTAGCAACACTCTTTCAGCTAACAGTTTCCGAATGACACTCAGAATGAATGGGATGGGAGGAAATGGGTAGAGCAGCCCTTGAGGCCATGTGCAGCAAAGGGCGTTGCATCCTTCTGCTCCTGGGCTCAGAAACCGTGAGAAGAACCATGGGAGTTGCGTGTTGTCTGGACGGGTGAACAGGTCTAGTATCATCTTGGCGAATTTCCGTGACAACTCCAAAAAGAGCTGTGCATGAGGATGCCATTCTGATGGATCTATTTGTGCCCTGCTCAACCAGTCTGCTTGAACATTGGAGAAGCCGGAGATGTGTTCCACTTTCATCGAAAGTGTGTATCTCTCCGTCCAGCTCATCAGCCTCTTTGCCTCATTCATGAGGGACTTGGACCGAGTGCCCCCTTCTCGATTGATATGTGCTTTTGTGGCCATATTGTCCATTAAGATAAGCACATGTTGATCTGTCACTGTGGCCCGAAAGTGTCGGAGGGCAAGGCATACCACCCTCAACTCTAGCCAATTGATGCTGTTTTTCTGTTCCACTGGGAACCATTGTCCCTGAGGCACCTGAGAGCAGATGTGCGCCCAAGCCATAGAGACTTGCATCCAATGTCAGTATAATGTGTTTGGGTTCCTGGAACACACACACCTTCTGAAGAACCGCCGACGTTCACCACATAGGGATAGATGTACTCATGGTGGGATGGCTACCTTGGCCCTGGAATTGCTGTGTCCCGTTCTCTGGAATGGTAGTAAGAACCATTGTAGTGGACGAGTGTGCCATCACGCCCAGGGCACAATCACTATACACAAGATCATTTTCCTGAGCAACTGAGACAGAAGAAGGAAGAGAACCGACCATTAGGATGTAATCTGTGTCACCAACTCTCTGATGCTATGTTGTTGATCAAGGGACAGGTAAATCTGGCCCGATCGAGTCAATCACCGCCCTTAGGTGAAGCATGTGGGTAATAGACTTTATGTGACTTTTTTTCAGATTGAGAGAGAAACCGTGTTGTTGGAAAGTATGAATCACTGACGCAACGTCCTGTGTGGCTTGCAATTGGGAGGGCAAGAGGATTAAAATGTCATATAAGCAGCAGAGAATGCATAATGGAATCAATCTGACAGCCACAGTCACCACTGCTAATAATTTGGTGAATGTCCTGGGGGCCAATGAGAGGCCAAACGGCATGGCTTGATATTGAAAATGGCGATTGGCATATGTGAAGTGAAAGTACTTATTTGCTGCATGGATTGACATGTAAGTAGGCCTCTTTGAGGTCCACCAATTGCAAGAGGTTACCTTCCCGTATGCATCCCAAGATCAATCTGAGGGATTGCATTTTGAATCACCTGTACAAGATGAAATGGTTGAGTTGCTTGAGATTCAAGATCCCTCTCCAGCCCCTGGAACTCTTGGACACCAAGAACCCGGTCCTTTCTTATTCTGTTGGCACTGGTTCGATGGCTCTTATGTCCAAAAGACGTTGGATCTTGGCATCCATCAGTTATTGCTTTATGGGATGCCGAGAAACCGGGCACTGGAGGTAATGGTCAGGAGGGCTGAAGTGGAATTTTAGGGTGAGGCCGAGCCCCACCGTGCAAAGAACCCAAGCATCAATTGTGGATAACTCCTATTGACGGTGGAAATGGATGTAACCACCAATGAGAAAGGGCGACCAGAAGTCATTTGCCATGCCTGAAGGACATTACCAACCCCTCGAAATGGTCTCTTTGCTGGGGGTTGGCGTCTGCCCCGGTCTCTGAAAGCTGGCCTGTCAGCTGATCGGTCAAACCCTTGGGAGTAGGGTCGCTGAAAGTAGGACCCACCAGGACCAGAGTCAGACCAAAAGGGCTGCCCTTGTGAGTAAGGTGAATACCTGCAGTCCGGCCTCCTATAAGAGAAAGGTAGCACCTTCCTCTTGTCCTTGTTCTCGATCAGTATCAGGTCTAATGCTTCTCCAAAAAGAGCAGATCCCTTGTATGTGGCCAAAGTGAGTTTCTACTTCAACTTCATATCTGCTTTCCAATGGCGTAGCCATAAGAGCCTGCGAGAGGTCACGGCAGATGCCAAGGCTCAAGAAGCAAATTTTGCCGCATACAACAATGCGTCAGCCGAATATTCAGTGGCAGCTACCAGTTTATTAATGTCTTGGTGTAGTCTGGTATCGTCAGGTGGCAGCCACTCCTGTAATTTGCGTAGCGATATTAGAGATGCCCGGTTATAAAAAGAGGTCGAAGTCGTGACCCTAATAGCCCAAACTTTCAGAAAGAAAGCTCAGCCTTCTTGTCTTCTGTCCCTCTACGATGTCATTGGAGAGGACAGTGGAGGACATGAGACTAGCCACTGGAGCATCTATGGAGGGCAACTGTAGAAGCTCAAGATCAGGAGCGGAACAATAAAGTTTTTTGTCATGTCCGCTAGGGGTGGCCAGAGAACCAGGCTGACTCCACGGCCTTTGGATCATCTCAGTAAACAGCTCTGGGCAAGGAATAAATTCCTGTTCAGGTTTTGGTACCGTGAACAGGTCTTCATGTGGATTAGATGTTCCCTGAAGGTGGTCAACTGAGCCACCTTCAAGCAAGGACTTAAAGATGGAAGGACGGAAGAGACCTGTAAATGCCAGCCTATCTGGCATCATTCCTTCATCTTCAGAAAATTCCAAGTCCCCTGGGTAATCATCCCCCAGCAGGGAATCATCACTGTGAGTGGAGTCCTGCTGAGAAGGAGAACTAGGCCTGCTGTGTTGAGAGTAAAAGTTTCCCTCTAGCAAAATAGTATAACGGCCAGATAGCAAAAAGATATGTTGCTGGTTAACACACACAAATATCACAAACTCTGAAGTAGAAAAATAAACAAG
>JANHFM010015388.1:0-11716 GCA_032468115.1 Grayia smithii | reverse complement strand
GACAGCGATGAGGGAATTATTTGTTTAGCAGAGTGATGGCGTTTGGGAAAAAACTGTTCTTGTGTCTAGTTGTCTTGCTGTGCAGTGCTCTATAGCGTCATTTTGAGGGTAGGAGTTGAAACAGTTTATGTCCAGAATGCGAGGGGTCTGTAAATATTTTCACAGCCCACTTTTTGACTAGTCCTCAATAGAAGGCAGGTTGGTAGCAATTTTTTTTTCGTGTCACTTTTTCCAATGCCATCGTAATTTTGAGCAGTTGTTAAATGAATGATCAATAGGGAAGGACTATCTATAATAGATAAATTGGGCAACCTTCCAGAAACTGTCATGGAAGGACACATTATTAAATTCTATTATTGTATAATAGAACTTTGTAGACTTTAACTTCGTTAGTTTATTGTGAAGTATTACGTTTAAATTAACAGAATGAGAAGAGACCTTGGAGATCTTCTAGTCCAACCCCTTGCTCAAACAGGAGACCCTAGAGTCCTAAACCATTCCAGACAGATGGCTGTCCTGTCTCTTCTTGAAAATTTCCGATGATCTACATCTACAATTTCTAAAGGCAAGCAGTTCCACGGGTTAATTGTCCACACTGTTAGGAAGTTTCTCCTTAATTCTAGGTTGAATTTCTCTTTAATAAGCTTCCATCCCTTAGTTCTTGTTCTGCCTTCAGGTGCTTTGGAGAATAGATTGACCCAATCTTCTTGTATCAGCTTCTCAAATATTGGAATTTTAGGCATAGATTGCTAATATTCCATGAAAGATGATATCAAAATTCTATTCTGTACCATTCTGTTCCATTCTGTTCCATTCCGATCCATTCCATTCCACTATTCTATTCTATTCTATTCTATCCTATCCTATCCTATCCTATCCTATCCTATCCTATCCTCCCATCCCATCCCATCCCATCCTACTCCTTCATTGGCTTTTTTCTTTAGCCTTAGCTTACCTGGGAACTTGCAGATGAGCAGTTAGCTCTATTTAGGTATCTGGAATGTCATTCATGCCTTGAGGGATCCTCCTGGGATGATATATCCTTGGCATACCCTTCTGATATCATTCTCTCATCCCTCCCAGGAATTGTGGGCCAGCCTGGTATAAATACAAGATGATGGACACGTTTCTAGCTAAACTGGCACCAAAAGTCATCTAACCCAAGGAGGTTGTTTAAAAGAATAACATACATGAATGTTTATTTTCTGGGCATCCACACATCAAGGCTGGACATCTACATGAAACCAAATCCAATTGGGCTTGAGGGTGGTTTGGCAGCTAGCTTTTCAGTTTTGGGAGAAATAAGTTATTCCATTCATGCAATTACTTAATCTGTTACACCCAGGAAATAGTAAATTACTCTTTTGAAAGGGCAGTTCATCTTTCCATTTCTTGCATATTAGCAGATGAAAAGTCTATTTCTAAGAGTAGAAATTCCTTGAGTAGGTCCTGGATGGGAATAAAGCCAATATGTATGATCCTATTAGTGGCCAACCACCAGGAAAAAAAAAGTGCTAATCCTAAACCTTTTCTTATTTGAAGCTCACATAATTGGCCTTTCTTCATAGGACCAATATTAAGTAGATACTATATGACTGAAAAAAAAAGTAAAGACTTGCTCTTTTTATATCTAATTTCCCCTCCTGAATGGCTTGCAAGGACAGTATATTCTCTATCTCTTCCCCGCCCACTTCTTTCCAAACACTAAGCCACCAGAGGCAACCTGCAGACACAATTTGAGGTTAGAAGTTCATAGAGTTAATGAGACATTCAGTGCTTAAAGCATAAGTTTCAGAAAATTTATGTTTCTAATTCTCTTTAATGGTTTTGTTGTTGTGGCTGTAATTTAGACTCCTGTATATACCAGAAAAAGGACAAGATAGGGGAAAAAAAGGAGGGGGATGGCAAGGAATCCTCCAATTCTTGGCTAAAAACTAAAGAATGCTGTTTCACGGATATAGATTTTTTTCCCCCTTTAGCTATATAAATATGGATTGCCCTGGTCTTAAATAGCATCTGTCAATGCGGTGAGGATTGTAGAAACCTTTTACCCAAGGGATTTCAATTTCAATTAAGGTATGGTACCAGTGGTGGGTTCTAACTGGTGTTACTACCGGTTCTCTCCATGCATGCGCGTTGTTGCGTGTGACCAAACGTGCACTTCACGCATGCACATTAGAGTTGAGAAGCGGAAATTGGCAGCGAAAAAGCCCTATGCGCAAGTGCACGGCAGTTTTTGCCAACTGAGGTGCGGCAATGGACTCAAAAGCATCTATCAGCTGGCCGAAAAAAAAGGAAGTAAAAGACAAATATAAGGTAGGGGCGGGCAGGTGGGCCCAGCTCCCAGTCATGGAGAACCGGTTCGGTGACGTCACATCATCACCAGTACTGGCTTGCACAAACTGGGCCGAACCAGGAGCAACCCACCACTATATGGTACATAATTGAGGCATCACGGCAGCTCAGTGGTTAACATGCTGGGCTTGTTGACTGGAAAACGGGCAGTCCTCGTTCGAGACCCGAGTTCCACACAACTCACTCACACGTACACCTCAGTGTACTTTATGGAGAGTTTTATTGGTATTCCCCAGCAGTTCTCTTCACCTGACTTTGGAACCAAGATAGTTTCCACTGAGGAAACACCCACAACTTCTGAAGGCAAACAGTTCCACTGGTTCTCACTCTCAGGGAGTTTCTCCTTAATTCCAGGTTGCTTCTTTCCTTTTTTAGTTTCCATCCATTGTTTCTTGTCTTGCCTTCTGGTGCTTTGGAAAATAAGTTGACCCCCTACTAAGTTGACAGGAATAGCTAACACCCCAGATCAGTGATGGCTAACCTTTTCGGTACTGAGTGCTGAAACTGGAGTGCACATGCACACTGGAGCACCGGAACCTGGACGAGAGCAGCTGGCGATTGTGCGCATGCCCACAGAGAGGGCTCTATATGCCACCTCTGGCACGCGTGCCATAGGTTCGCCATCATAGCCCTAGATGATAGGCTCAAAATCTAGATCAGGGGTCAGCAACCCGTGGCTCTGGAGCCACATGTGGCTCTTTCATCCCTCTGCTGTGGCTCCCTGTTACTGGTCGACTCCACAATTGATAAGGCTTTCAGTTAGGACTAGAGAAAAAAGGATGCAGTACTGGGAGGAGACTATGGTGGGGTAACTGATTTCCAGTCGGCAGAGGAAAAAGGACACCATGCTAAGAGGAGACTCTATGGTAGAGAAACTGGACTTCTGGTCAGCAGAGGAAAAAGGACACTGCGCTAGGAGCAGATTATGATGGAGGAACCAGACTTCTGGTCGGCTCCAGAATTGAACTGGGGCTTTCGGTTAGGACCTTTGTGGCTCTTTGAGTGTTTAAGGTTGCCAACCCCTGATCTAGATGGATCTTGACAGACTTGAACACTGGGCCCTATCTAACAAAATGAAATTCAGTGTAGAGAAAAGTGAAGTCTTACACTTAGGCAAGAAAAAACAAAAGTACACATATATAGTGGGAGAATCCAGGCTTAATAGCAGTAACTGTAAGAGGGATCTTGGAGTCTTAGTGGACAACTAGTTAAATATGAGCCAGAAGTGTGCAGCAGCAACCAAAAAGCCAATGCAATCCTAAATTGGGATATGTTAGAGTAAAATACCCAACTAATATGTCTGTTCAGTCAAAGGGTTAAGTCTGTAAATTACATGTGACTTACCTTTTGTGTTAAGCTCCTTCCATACTGTATAAGAACCTGTGCCAAGGTTCCTCCCATGCTTTTTGATTGTACCTGCAAGGGAAGCAGATCATCATCAATGCCATGATATCTTTTACAAATAAATATCTTTTTTAATACATTGTGTGTGGAAGTTATTGAGCCTAGTCCTAGACCTCAACACAGTTGTGCTGTAGAAATATGGCGCCCTAAATTAATTATATATGGAGACTATGTTTCTCTGTGTTCCTGAAGGGATTCTAGAAGTCTTCTGTGCAAAAAGGAGTGCCCATAACATTAGCAGAGAAAATGAATATAGGATTAAGCAATCCTTAGGAGACCTTAAAGGAGATCTGGGATGTTATTAAAAGTAAACATAAACTCAATGGTGAGTTGCTCCCGGTTCTGTCTGGTTCTATAGAATCAGTAGTAAAACCAGCAGGAGGCTCTGCCCACCCACCCTGACATCATCATGGGTGATCTGCACATGCACAGAAGTGCACCCGTGCGTGCGAAGCAATCACACACTCACACTCCCGTTGCAAACCAGGAGTAAAGGTAAGTAGAATCCACCCCTGCATAGCCTCCAAAAAGGAACATATATGGCACATGTTCTGACTTTGTGCAGAGAAAAATTATAAAATTTTGCTTTGACTGTATTTAACAAACTCACTACCCATGCAAGACAATAAGGTATTGTCTTGCATGGGTAGAGAGTTAACAATAGTCAAAGAATAGTCCATGTCAGATTAAAATAAAAAAATAAAACATGAATAAGATGACAAATTACCACATATAGATTTGGAACCAGGCTACTGACATGAAGAAGACTTTATAACATGAACACAAGCACTTAAAAAGCAGCTTAGTCCATAAAGCATAAATCTATGCCAATGCACAATCTTCAGTGAATTAGGTTTCCAGGGCATCTCTCTCAAAGTAAAGAGATGAAACAGATTTGGAGAAAAGGTAATTTTAAAAAGCAGTTTGTTGGATTAGAAGTAATGACACTTCAATGACTGGGAAAATTTATGCATGCTTGGATGTACTTTTGTCATATATATACTATACCTGACTGGGACTAATGAAGACATACAGCAGTAGTGGCAATTGACAAATATTTTAAAGAAATTATTATTATACTTGGGCATAAAGTAAAGTGGTTAGGTTTTGGAAGGTGCAGTTTGCCAAATTTCCCAACTTGTAATTTAAATTTAGCATACTTCACAGCACACTTAACTGTTAGTTTTCCTTAGTCAACTCATGGTTTAAGAATCCTTCAATAACAAGACTTGGTCCATTCTTATTGTGAAATGTCCTCTAAGACATATTATGCAGCAATGGATCAATCCATAGGGGAAAAAAATCATCAAAAATCACTCACTTTGGTATTCTAAAACCAAAACACTTGGCAACTTTTACCCTTTTGTTAAATACAAAAGGAAGTGAGAAACCAACAGAACTATTAAACTTTACTTCTGCATTGCAATTTTTGACACTACTTTGGTGAATGTTCCACAGCACTCTACATGTTACTTTCATCTTCCAATATTTCATCTTTCAGATTTCTTTGAGTTTTATTCCAATTATTAGTAATGTAATAGGTATCTGTTTCAGCATTCATTATCTTATTTCCTTATGGTTGAACATTAAGTTTTTTAAAGTAATGACAGCTAGCAATGGAGACTTTTGTTGAACACTTCAAAACTAACCAGAGCACCTAATATAAATATCAACAGTGATTGTGTAACTTAGCTTCTCTTGACTTTTGTGACTGTTTGCCTGTACTGACAAAATTACACCATTATTACTTATTGGTTATACTGCAATGCAGGATTTCTGAGTCTATCCTAATTGATGTATTCAATCACACTTCCCTCAAATTACACATTATTTTTCAAAATGTTGATTTTACATTAGCTATGGCTTGAAAATGCACTTTTTTTCTGGCAGAATGTCTAAGGCATTTCAAGGAAGAGAAGACCACTTGGATTCTCTAAATATCTTCCACTGGGTTCACCACTAAGTTCGTCTACTGTACTCCAAAACAACATGAAAGCCAGGCATTTGAACCAGAATGCAGAATGGTTACTTTCTAATAAGTACAATAATACAAAGATATAAATCTAGATAGAATCAACTGAACTGTGGAATGATTTATTCTCCATCTGAAAAAGTTCAATGAAATGGTCTTCCAAATTTTTCAGATGAAAAATAGTAGTAATTTTGGAAATGACATTTTTGTAGGTTTTGCAGGATTTCATAAAGCCTAAACACATATACAAATGTAGACCAGGGAAGAAATATGAGCTTGATCCTGACAGTGCAGACACCTCACCACAACAGCAACTTTCACAAAAAAGAACCAAATTATGGGATTGAGTGTAACCTTCAGAGACCACTAAGTACAAAATATAAGTACTTGGATCATTTAAAAGCTAACTTTTGTTATATTTACATAGCAGGTCTTAATTTACCAAATGCAACAATTAGGCAAAGAAGCTGAAGTCAATATAAACTAGCCAACATATTTTGCAGAAATTCCCAATGAATACTGAGCTTTTGAAAGATATGCTTGCTGACCATTACCAGCATTTATTTTTCTGATACCTACCTTTGATTGTGAGCAGTCAGAGTTTAGAATTATTTGTCAATCTTCCAAGACAAACCAAAATTAAAAACAAAGACATGGAAACTAATATTACTTTCATTATAAGATTACACTAACATAACCATACACATTTGAATGACCATTCCCTCTTTTGCCCTTTATCTTCATAAGAATTAGAGAAGGTCTTGTTTGAGATGCTTTCTCAAATTACATTTCTGCCCTAGATTTTTTTGATCTGATCCAGTTCCTCAAAATTATTTCCTTTCCCTATTGCATTGTTTGATGCTCTGTAACTAACTTTTGCTGAATCCTCTGAAGATTCAGCATAGTGCCCCACTTTGGACCATTAGGAAAGTTCATTGACACCACTCAGAGTCTCTCTGTCAGGGAGATGGTTGCAACATTTTGATGAATAAAATAAAACAATAAACTATAGTTAAGGATAATAGGACAAGAAAATCCTGTTGATGATGTTACCTACTTTGATAATGAAATGTTCAGAAACTAAATTAAAACAAGCTTGGAGAGCAAACCAGTGCCAAACTCTAAAATCCAAACATGAGTATTTTCTATTATTTCAATAAAATATAGTAGCAAGCTGGTGTGTTTGTGGCACCATTCAATTCATTCTTCTATCGCCATTCCTCTGGTGTACCAGTAAACTATTAAAAATTAAGCTTCCTTATCATCACTATTCATTCCAACTCATTATTTTTTTTTCTATCCTAAGAAATTATATATTACTCTCCTTAAAGTTATAACACAAATTTCTCTAGAACTTGAGTCCCAATAATTAAATGGTTAAAGATGCCAGGAATACATTTCCATTTCATTATAAAATTTAGAAATATGAACATAAAGTCCTCCAACCTCAGTCATTTCAAAGCTATATTCCTGCTTCACATTCTTCCCTCTATATGAATACATTTAGAAGTATCTTGAAAAAATACAGAAATATTGCTGTTAGTGCAAAATACTCCTAAATGCATTTAGAAGTACCTTGGAAAAATACAGATATTGCTATTAGTGGTGGTTTTGATATAGGTGCTAACTTTCATAGATTCTATATATTTTATTAGCTCTGTATGACTTTTTTAAATTTCAACTTATATCCCGCCCTTCTCCGGAGACTCAGGGCGGCTTACAATTTCGAGCACAAATCAATGTGCTTAGCAATACCTTCATTTCTTGTATATGCCTGCTTATTAGGGTTTTTGCACCCCCCCAAGTGGCATTTTTACAAAGTCAGCTTAAAAAGACTTAAAAGTTCTTTGTACTTTTATCTGAGACGCATATTACAGTTGTATGGTCTAGAGTGAATTTTGGTTTATTAGTCACTAATATGTACTCTTTTTTACTCTTATTGTAATAAAATAATGTTCAGTTAAGTTTTTGCCCCTTCATTAAATTGTGCATGGGCATGGCCAGCAAATGATGCATCTGGCCCGTGGGCCGCAAATTTGACAGCCCTGTGATAGGCCAATATGTTTTCGGGGTAATTCTTATGCAGATATTGGAGACATGGTTGCCAGTTATCACTATTTAGAGAATTTTCTCATACTCTGATATAAGTCATTGTACCTGTTTTGTATGCAACGGAATACAGTTTGTCCTAAGGGTTAATAGATACCATATTTCAAACATTTTCCCCAAACTCTGGAAGATTAAAAGCAAAGTGAAAAATATAAACATTATTTTGTCTCCTGTGCATTGATCATAATTAATAATCAATGAAATGATCGTAATTATATACACTTTATTAAAGATAGAATAGAACAGAACAGAATATAATTCTTTATTGGCCAAGTGTGACTGGACACACAAGGAATTTGTCTTTGGTGCATATAGTCCCAGTGTAGATAAAAAAAAATACATTTATCAAAAATCATAAGATACAACACTTAGTGGGAGTCTTAGGATACTAAATAATCAATAAAATCATACTAGGAAACTAAATAAAACAATATAAATTGTAAAGATACAAGCAACAAGGTTATAGTCATAAGTGGGAGGAGATAGGTAATAGGAAGGATGAGAAAAAGAATAGTAATACAGTCTTGGTAAATTATCTGACAGTGTTGTGGGAATTATTTGTTTAGCAGAGTGATGGCGTTCGGGAAAAACCTGTTCTTGTATCTAGTTGTCTTGGTGTGCAGTGCTCTATAGTGTTTTGAGGGTAGAAGTTGAAACAATTTATGTCCAGGATACGAGGCGTCTGTAGATATTTTCACAGCCCTCTTTTTGACTCGTGCAGTATACAGTTCCTCAATGGAAGGCAGGTTGGTAGCCATTGTCTTTGCTGCAGTTCTAATTATCCTCTGAAGTCTGTGTCTGTCTTGTTGGGTTGCAGAGCCAAACCAGACAGTTATAGTGCTACAGATGACAGATGCAAGTCTGCTGGAATTCTCTGGGCAATGCAACTTGATCTGGGGTTAGGCTGTTGGGTTGAACTTGGCTTTGGTCTAGGCATATTCATGAGCCACCAAAGCATTCCTATTTGGCCAGGCAAATTGATTGAGAAGGTTGGAAATCAGGCGCCCCACACATATCTATCCCCCCACTTCCATTCATATTTTCCAAGCCACATTCACGATTGGCATGAATGAAATCTGGTGCTGATTAGGAGTTGTTTGTGAAAATACAAGCTGCAGACCATGGATAGCGAAAGTCAGATACGTCACAGCAGTAATAGTTATAAAGAGTGTGGAACTGGCCTTGTCTGAGAATTTATTTTTTTTTAAAACAAGGAACTTAAGCGATAAGGATACATTTTATTTCATCTCCTTTTATTTTATTTTATTTTATTTTATTTTATTTTTATTTCTATCGCTGTTCTCTTATTTCAGCTACTACGGTTGAGATGGTTTTAAATTTTATTTTATTTGGGCGTTTGCCTTTGAGTAACGGTGTCATTTCCTTGGTGGATCCCAATGCTTCCTTTTACGAGGATGTTTTTTTTTTTTTTTAAAAAAAAGCGTATCCTAGGAAATCAGTACATGAAATGCAAATTCTGGATTGAAATATGCTTGGGATGGAAACTCAGATTGTTAGGATTGATATGCTGCCTCTTTTTCTAATATTGGGTGGGAAGAAGATTCCAACTGTGGCATTTGTGAACACAGGTGCATATTCATACTATTAGTCTATATACTTTACCTAGATGTTCAGGTAAAGTTGGCTGGGCTGGAGCTGGGATGGTGAAACCTATGATTGAATATTTAGACATTATGTAATGTCTGTCTGTCTGTCTGTCTATTACTTATCTTTCTTTTTCTCTATTATCTATCTATTATCTATCTTTCTCTCTCTCCCTTTTCTTTACCTATTGTCTGTCTGTCTGTCTATCGCTCTACTTATCTATCTTTCTCTCTATCTTTATATTATCTATCTACCCATCTACCTATTATCTATCTATCTATCTATCTATCTATCTATCTATCTATCTATCTATCTATCTATCTTCTCTACCTTTCTCTCTCTTTCTCTCTCTTTCTCTCTCTCTTTATCATCTATCTACCTACCTACCTATCATCTATTTCTTATCTACCTTTCTCTTCCTCTCTCTTTGTCTCTCTCTTTATCATCTATCTACATCTATCTATCTATCTATCTATCTATCTATCTATCATCTACTTCTTCTCTAACTTTCTCTTTCTCTTTGTCTCTCTCTTTATCATTTATCTACCTATCTACCTATCATCTATTTCTTCTCTACCTTTCTCTTTCTCTCTCTTTGTCTCTCTCTTTATCATCTATCTACATCTATCTATCTATCTATCTATCTATCTATCTATCTATCTATCTATCTATCTATCTATCATCTACTTCTCTTTCTCTTTCTCTTTGTCTCTCTTTCTCATCTATCTACCTATCTACCTATATCTATCTACCTACCTATCATCTATTTCTTATCTACCTTTCTCTTTCTCTCTCCTATCTGTCTGTCTGGCTGTCTATCTAATCTATCTATCTATCCAATCCATCCATCCATCCATCTAATCTATCTATCTATCTATCTATCTATCTATCTAATCTATCTATCTAATCAATCTCCTATCTGTCTGTGTCTATCTAATCTATCTAATCTATCCTATCTATCCTATCTAATCTATCTATCCTATCCATCTATCTATCTAATCTATCTACCTATCTATCTAATCTATCTATCCAAACTATCTATCCTATCTATCTAATCTATCCTATCTAATCTATCTAATCTATCTATCCTATCCATCTATCTATCTAATCTATCTACCTATCTAATCTATCTACCTATCTATCTAATCTATCTATCTAATCTATCCTATCTAATCTATCTAATCTATCTATCTAATCTATCTACCTATCTATCTAATCTATCTATCCAATCTATCCTATCTATCTAATCTATCCTATCTAATCTAATCTATCTAATCTATCTATCCTATCCATCTATCTATCTATCTAATCTATCTACCTATCTAATCTATCCTATCTAATCTATCTTATCTATCTATCTATCTATCTATCTATCTATCTATCTATCTATCTATCGAGTTGGAAGATTCTGCCATTCTAATTGCACCTGTCCTACCTTGTAGTGTTGTTGTTGAGATCCAAAGTGGTTCAATTTATGGGTTCTCTCTTTTTTGGGGGGAGGGGGTGGGTTTATCAGTCCTAATTTTAAAACCCAGGATCAGGCAGGAAGGGGAAAAAAGGACATTTTGAGGGCACAGAAATAGCAGGAAGGGTGGCACCTGTGCCAAGAGACCTTGGCAGATGCCTCTTGGGACAGGCCATGCAGACGTACCACCTGTGAAGACATCTTGGCCGACATGCCAGAGGACTTCGCCTTCTCAAGCCCTTCTACCCCTCCCCCTCCCACCCCCCGTTTTTCAGGTCTCGAGTGCGAATTAGCCCTGCACCTTGTAGGGCAGCCTCTCGCCAGACAGCTGGTCATCCAAGCCTTGAAGAGCTTCGTGCTGGACCCTGAGCCCACCAAGCCCCTGGTCTTGTCATTCCATGGCTCGACGGGCACCGGGAAGACCTACCTCACTTCCCTGCTGAGTCAACACCTCTTCCGGGAGGGGCTCCGGACACCTTACATCCACCGCTTCTCCCCGCTGGCTAATTTTCCCCACGTTGACCACCTCCAGCAATACAAGGTAACAGTGGGTAGGGGGGGGGAGACGTCCGTTTCTCCCCATCCGTAAACCGCAAGCAAATGCTTTCCCGGTTTTTTTCGCTTCCGTGGCCGCGGACTGGACACAACAGCCTTATGGGGTGGTACTTTTGCAAAGCAAAGGGTCTCCTGATTTATTTATTTATTTATTTATTTATTTATTTATTTATTTATTTATTTATTTATTTCCATTTATACCCCGCCCTTTTCCGGAGACTCAGGGCGGCCTACAACTTTGAGCACAACTT
>JANHFM010015333.1:0-11720 GCA_032468115.1 Grayia smithii | reverse complement strand
GGTCTGGATTTTCTGGCAATGGTAGCAGAAGCAGCAGCGATGGCAGGGGTGGTGGGGGCAGCAGAAGCAGCAGTGATGGGGGGCGGTCTGGGCTTTCTGGCGGTGGCAGCAAAAGCAGCAGTGATGGGGGCAGTTCGGGCTTTCTGGCAGTGGCGACGGCTGTCTGTTGTTGCCGCCATTGCTGCTGTTGCTGCCGCCGCCGCTGCAA
This sequence comes from Grayia smithii, assembly GCA_032468115.1. Taxonomy (NCBI): domain Eukaryota; kingdom Metazoa; phylum Chordata; class Lepidosauria; order Squamata; family Grayiidae; genus Grayia; species Grayia smithii. The sequence continues at coordinate 11,512 of JANHFM010015333.1, read as the reverse complement.
CAACTACCCCCCCTCGCCCCACTGAATGTATACATTCAGTTTATAAGACGCACCCAGATTTTCACCCCCTTTTGGGGGGTAAAAAGGTGCGTCTTATACTCCAAAAAATACAGTATTTTGTCTTTGTGCCCTAATAGAGGAATATCTATTGCTGCCTGGGATTGAACTCTCAAACTCCTGAGTGTGAGGTGAGTGTCTTCACCTGTAGGCCACTGTGCCGTTCGATTTCCCATCCTACATAAAAAGTTGGAAAACTAGCTATGATATTGAAAAGGAAAATAAAATTCATTCCCTCTCATGCCTTACTCCATGTCCTCATTTCATGTTATATTGATATGCTTTAAAAAAAAATCACAATATTTGCTATGACAAAGGAGCTACACAACTTTCAAACTATTTTTACCAGCTAGCACTGTTGCAGCCTGGGAATTGGGAAGCAAGAGAAAGGCAAAACTTCTGCAGATGGAGAAATGATCAGTCTTATCATAACAGAACTGCAGAATCTCAGCTTTAAAACTTTGCAGCTTTTGATTTTCAAAATCACTAGATCTGAGCCAAAAAACAATTGCTAAAATAATGTTCTGGAATTACAGGAATGTGAAACCAACTCAGAAGCTGTACATATATAACACATGTAAAAATGCCCACAATAAAAATGTAATTTCCAATGATTTTAGCATCTGCGGGGGGAAAATGGTCCAATTCTGAAGTAGTTTTATAGTTAGCAGATAAAAAGTCCAAATTCATACTGTAACTTATTAATTTTTATTAGTATTAACAATTAATATGTATTAATATTATGAGAGAAAAACACTCTTATTATGAGATTACTATTGGAGAATGCTATTATTGTTACTATAATGAATGTTACTTAAAAGAATTGTAATCAGGCAACACACTGTTTATATGGATTTTGAACATGTTGCTCTTTTTATCTATATTAATAAAAAAAATTAAAAGTCCAAATCGTTAATTGATTTATTACTTAGGTATGCAGAAGCCCCCAAAAGTGAAAATAATACATTTTTCAAAGAATTATATACATTTAATCCTCAACTTATGACCACAATTTGGGACCAGAATTTCTTTAGCTAAGCAAAGTGGTTCTTAAGTGAGTTATGCCTGATTTTACAACCATTTTTTTTGCCATGATTGTCAAGTGAATCGCAGTTAACTGAATCACAGTTGTTAAGTGACTGCAGCTTCCTCTATTGACTCTCCATGTCAGAAACTGATTGGGAAGATGACAAATAGAGGCCATGAAATACCTGAATTTTGGTCACATGACTTTTGGGATGCTGCAATATTTTTAAGTATGAGGACTGGTTTTAATTCATTTATGTTAGTGCCATTGTAATTTCAAACCCATGGGTTCAATAATCTTTCAAATTCGAAATTCGAATTCGAATCTCACCAGGCTCAAGGTTGACTCAGCCTTCCATCCTTTCGGGGTAGGTAAACTGAGGACCAAGATTGTTGGGGGCAATAAACTGACTTTGTAAAAATGCCGCTGGGCGGGGAGGGGGCAAAAGCCCTAATAAGCAGGCATATACAAGGAGTGAAGGCTATGGCTAAGCACATTGATTTGTGCTTAAGAAATTATAAGCCACCCTGAGTCTCCGGAGAAGGGCAGGATATAAGTTGAAATTTAAAAAAAGAGAAGTTGCAATTTTAAACATTAACAACTAATAGTGTGTTAGAGATAACAAAGGCATATAAGATGGAGAGACTATGTTTGTATAAGATTGTTTAAAAAAAACCTATTACCTGTGTTTTGCTCTGGGGAAGTCGGGGTGGGTGGGTGAGGCGGGGAGGTTTGGGTTTTTTAAAAAAAATTGATATAATTTGTAAAATTTTTCAATTTAGAAAAAAAACTAATAAGAGTATAATTTGAGAAAATTGAATTTCTGTTTTAAAACTCAACAGCATTTTAGGTTATCATTTTGGACTACTTTTGAGAAAAAGCTCTTAATATATTGAAACCTCCCATCATTCCAGAATTCCAACTGATTTAAATTGAATTCATTCCCAATGTTTTTACATTTTCCCCTAGTTGAAAAAGATGCAGGACTAATTTCCTGAGAGCAATGCACCAATAGATGGCATCACTGAACTTGGTTGTAGCCATTCATCTTCCAGTGGTGAAAGACTCCTCCCCCAGTGAAATAAAATGTTTTTATATGTGAGAAAATGTCTCTTTGTTTACTAAGCTAAATTCTCCATAAGTGAAATGCCTTTATATTGTCACACTCTATTGCCAAAGCTGCATGGTAATTCTTTATCTAAATGAATATCTTTGTATATAAGGATGAATAACTTGTCTCTTGATCTGGCCCATTGGTCAACAAATAAAAACAGTTGAGAGATCAGAGAGGCCTGTCATGTGCAGAGAAAAGGAATGCTCCTGGTCATCCTGGGTGGATGAAACTCCATTTAGAATATATCAAACTACTAGCTGGATACCCATGCTTCACTACTTATGACCATTTTCACATTTACGACCATTGCAGCATCCCCATGGCCTTGACAGACTCTTATTGTCATCATCACCAATAAAGTGTATCTGGAAAAATGAAGGCTGCTGCTGAGGCCCTGCCATGACACTTCCTATCCTGTGGTAGACCTGCCCCTGCACTTTGAATGTTGACATAAAATTTCTTTCTTTCACCTCTCTGGCTCCAAAAGACGTCATTTGGAAACATCTGTTGTACTTCTGGGCAGCAGAAAGACAGTCTTTTCCATTTAACTTGTGTTACAGTAGAAGGAACAGATTTGTCTGAACTGAGGAAGTCAGTGTAAGAAGTGAGTTGGGGCTGGGACACTATGCAGGAGAAATTTGGTTCACAATCTGTTGGCTCAGTGATGGTCAGTGATTGAAACACATAAGGGAGTATCTCTCCCACTGCCTTGAGTCTGGAAGCAGTTCCATAGGTAGAAGGTGTACACATTTTGGTGAGGTAGGGACATTTAGTACTGTAAGGAGCCCCTTCGCTCCTGAATGAAGGAGTGGAACGTCTGCCAGTTTGACTGAGATAACAGAATGTGAGGTAAGTGACAATTGGAACTTTTCAACTGGGGAGGGGGAGTAGAACATCTAACTCCTTAGCATCAGAGCTTGTTAATATACTCTATATGAACATACTGTATATGAAATACTAATGACCTGATGGTCATTTTGAAAAATCCTTTCTAGGCAAGCACCTAGAAGTCAAGAGGAACATATATGCCAAATTTGTAGGCTTTACCATTCTGGAGATTTCGTGATGAGTGAGTGGATTTTGCTTTTATATATATAGATTATGGGGGACATTTAGAAGTAAGAATGGATTGTATGGTAAAAGATTGCACTGTTGCACTTTAAGAATGATTTTGGTATAGCTGGAATGTAATATGGGACCATAAAAATCCAAAATGAAGTAGACTAGGTATGCACAGCCCTTCTGAACCAAATGCAGAACTGACATCCTTCAAGTGTTATTTTACAGATAGTTCTTGATTTATGACTGTTGTTAAGCAGTTGTTAAGTGAGTCACATCTATAAACTTTCCAGAGAGTTGTGTGTAGGTTGGAAGCTTTATCCCAATCACCTACCAGAGCAGATTCATAAAGTGCTACATAGTTTTCAAAACTATTTTGCAGAATGAATGGCACTTCTGCTCCTTCTGGAGTTGCTATAGATAATATTCAATGCCACAACTTAGCTGTACTGCATTTTCTCTTCTTCCCCCTAACTTACTTCTTCTTCTGCAGATTATTTATTATTATTCTGTATTTTATAAACCTTGCTTTAACTCAGCTCTCAGCAGCTTATTGTCTAATGAAATCTTTTAATCAAACCTTATGTTTAAATTTTATCCAATTGGGGCATATGCAAATTTCTCAACAATGTGAAAGAATGGGTGCCACATGAACATAAGCATTCATCCAAACATTTACTATTTTTAAAAAAGAGGGCCAAGAAGTCTGCAAATACTATTTTTTTTCTATGCCAGCCTTTTTTTTTTCTGTGATCCACTTATCTTTTGCTCACTTATCACTGTATCTCACTGTGCCAGCCCACTTCTACTAATATGGCATAATTGCTTGATACCGCCTTCAACAACTTAGTTCTGTCCATGATGAGGAATCCTACCTTGGAACTCCTTGGAACTCAGAGATGAGAGTCAAGGGAGGAACCAGATTTGCTAACCAGCTACTCTAACTTCCTTAAAGGTAAAGATAAAGGTTCCCCTTGCACATATGTGCTAGTCATTCCCGACTCTAGGGGGCAATGCTCATTTCCGTTTCAAAGCCATAGAGCCAGCACTGCCCAAAGATGTCTCCATGGTCATGTGGCTGGCATGACTAAACATCAGAGGCTCATGGAACACTGTTACCTTCCCACCAAGGGTGGTCCCTACTTTTCTACTTGCATTTTTCGCGTACTTTCAAGCTGCTGGGTTACCAAAAGCTGGGACAAGTAACCAGAGCTCACCCCATTATGCGGCATTAGGGATTTGAACTGCCAACTGCCAACCTTTCGAGCAACAAACAGTAACAGAGTTGGAAGGTCCCTTGGAGGTCATCTAGTCCAACTCCTGCTCACGCAGGAGACCTATACTAGGGATTCGAACTGCCGAACTGCTGATCTTTCTGATAGACAAGCTCAGCGTCTTAGTCACTGTGCCACCACGTCCCTATTGACTAACTTTCTTATTTCCTAACTTTCTTGGCAACTCACAAAACTCAATGATGAAAGGTAGCTAGGTAGACCCTTCCACTTGAATTGGTCCAGAGGAACCAATTTTTAGGGTCATAATGTGGAAGAGTACATGGGTCAGAAAAACAGAAGACAACTGTGCTGCCTTCTTCCCCTTCCATATGAACTTTTTCTCCAGCATCATCATAGGAGATGTGGTGATTAGGAAAAACAAAGTCCAGTTGCCTTTTGAAAAAAGCACCTTTGGGACAATCCTAACCTGGATGGCTGATAATCTCCATAGACATCACAGCAGATTTGCCAATAAAGCGGAAACCTTAAATCCAGTGTGAGAACAAATGGGAGAAGCATGGAGGAGAGGCACATTTCTGTAGCCATCAGCAAATGTAGAAAAGCAGCCAAATAAAATAAGGTGTTTTTTTTCAAAGGGAATGCATGATCCAGAGGAAACAGAAGCACAGAGGCGCAGCAAATCAAAGAACAATGCAGAAAGATGCAAATTCTTTACATGCTAGCCATTAACAGAGAAGGGAAAAAAAGAGAGGGCACCACAGGATCTGTAAGAAGAAAAACAGCTAGTAACAATATATAGTATAATAGTTGAATAATAATATAGTAGAGTTTAGTAATTGTTACTAAATAGGATCATACAAAACCTGGCACTCCAGTAAAGCAAACTGAAAAGAAAGTATATTTTTTAAAAAAATATTTTTGAAAGCCTTTAATTGATGTAGAGCAATTTCTGCATTGGTTCAGGACAATTAAGTTCTCTGCTTGACAAGTTGTTGGCTTAGGTTTAGACTGAATTTTGAAGTGACTAAAATTGAATCTGTTTGAGGTCTAATAGCAGATTTGAGCTGGATCATGAATTTTGAATTTCAAATCTCCAGTTGGAATCAATTCAGGGTTGACTCAGACAACCCTTCTTTTCAAATTGCTGCTGGCAGGTGAATGAGATTTTCCAGGAGACTATGTGACAGCCAAATATCCTTTGAAGGTAAAACAAGATCTTTGATGTGTTAAATAAAAATAATATGTAAAGGATAACTTCAAGAGGTAAAATAGGGGGAAAGTGGATAACAATAGACAAAAGAAATACAAATGAGCAAGGTCAAGAGACTTGGAAATCAGCTGCTCATTTATCTCCTTGCACTTTTCACAGCCAATACCAAAACTTCTTTAAGAAAATGGAGCAACACAATGAATAGTCAAATAATTAAGCCTGTGGCACTGTAAATTAAAAGGGCAGAAGGTATTAAGATGCAACAGATGTCTGTTGCATGAAGATTTGGTTAATTGTGGCTTGGTAAAATATCTGGGGAGAAGAAAGTAAAGAAAATTGTATGCTGTGTACTTTCATTTATCCCTGTTGCTCACATAGCATCCAAACTATTCAGATAAAAGATCTACAGAGAATTGCATGCAATATTAGATGGGATACCTAATGAATCAGAAGATTGATATATAATAGAGAGGATATTAACCTTTGACTTCTGAAGTGCTCCAATTAAGTCTAACTCAACAAAACTGTTTACCTCATGAAATTTAAGACCTTAATACTAAGAAAAGTTTCCTCAGCCTGGAATTTTCCAGTCAAATCTGTTAGTATCCAAACTGGAGACAAATAAGTGGAAATACAGTATATTACAGATGTTGCTAATGCTTAGAGATTCTTTTTCTCCTTACTTTTGAATAAAACACCCATATTGGAGCCATTTTACTGAGAGAGCAATGTAAGAGGAGAAAAAGTGGCTAAATTAAACCATATCTTCTGGTGTGCTAGGTTTCTACTGACATAGAATAGAAAACATATTTTGATCTAATTCTATCACATCATTATGATCCACATCTTTTTTTTAAAAAAACTCTTTTTTAAAAAAAAGAGTAGTAAAGGCACAGGGTTGACTATCAAATCTGGTTTATTCTTTCACAGCGAAACGGAGTGAATGCAAACAAGCTCAAAAGTAGCGTCAGAAGTTTGAGCGTGAAGAGATCTGTTTAAATAACCGCGCCAATCCCGATTACGCGCCCACATCTTCCAGCTGATGCTACTTGGGGGCGGGACTTGTAGCGCCCTGTAGTTCGTCGGCGTTCCGCTCTCCTGGCATGACGTCGCTCGGTACTGCCGCCGGTGTGTGTTCTTTCGTCCGTGGTGGCCAGCAATTCCCGGATGTTTGGGGTTCGTTTCTGCCCGTTTGTGTGTGTGCTCCCCACCACCAGTCCCTACTCTTAGCCTGTCGTTTCCGTCCGTTTCTGTGTGTGCTCCCCACCACCAGTCCCTGTCGTTAGCCCCAAAACCCGTGTTCTGGATGTGTCGGGTTGTTCACCCGACACATAGGTCACAAAACAAACAATGAGAAACTATGATAAATTGCCATCAAAAGTATCTCTCCATTTTTAGAAGTGTCTACAGTGGGTATCAGCAACCTGTGGCTCCAGAGCTACATGCAGCTCCTTGGGCCCTGTGCTGTGGCTCCATGTCAAGTGATTCCACTACTGGCTGGCCTCGCTCTCGCCCTCCCCTCCCAGTCATTCCTCACATGGTCTGAAAAGGCAAGGACAACAGCAGGAGATCGAAAAACAGCCAGAGCAGAGACAGAGAGATGCAGAGAGAAGGGGAGAGAAAGAGACATAGAAAGATCAGAGACAGGGGAGAGATAGAGGGTGATGAGGGAGGGAGAGAAAGAGAGAAATGTCAAAAGGGTTTTCTGGTTTTATCAACCGGTTCTCTACCCTAATGACCAGCTGGGTAGGCGTGGCTAGGGGGGTCATGTGACTGGTGGAAGTGAGTGATGTGGAATTGTCCATGCCCACCCAGATTTTGTGGCTCCCGGTGTTTTCTTTTCTGTGGGAAACAGGTCCAAATGGCGCTTTGAGTGTTTAAGGTGCAGACCTCTCATATACATGAATCTGACCATGTCTATATGTTTTCAGTATTCCATGTTGCAGTTGTTCTATGGAAAGAAATTTGGAAAGAGGCAGGAATTTGATGAGAAAGACGTTCACGGTCATTCCCAACTCTTGATTGCAAGGAAAGAATGCTTCAAATGCTTTTAGGAGTTCATGCAAAGGATTACCTTCCATGACTGTTGATGAACTTTCTGTCTCCATCCATTTGTCATTCCTTTTTGGTTGTCCATAGAAGAGTACATGGCATGCAAAGCATATGCAATGGAATACGCAGCTGTGTAGACACTGTAACTGTGAGCAGTCATCCTCATGTCAAGCACAGACATAGGGAGGGTCCCTAGGTGCTCTTTTCCAGTGCAAATGTCCTCACTCAAATTGCCATCAGTAAAACTAGGGAAGACACAATTAAATACCTGTTGCCAGGTTTCTCTTAGGAAACCATCTTCTTTCTCCAGAGCAGGGTTCCTTGCTTGAAGAAACTGATGGAAGCCAGAAACATCCTTGAAATTAATTGCCAAGGATAAAGATCCATGAAGGAAATTTAAATCCCAACCCCTTTGAAGGGGAATGGATATGTAATCAACATCTGATGTCATAATCCAGACTTTCGAATATACTGGTATTTCCACAAATTCAGCTACTCTGAGGAAATTCCTTAAAGTTAATATACTTTGAAATTCACCATGAACAATCACCACATTAGAAGTACGGGTCAAGAGAAAAAGTAATGTTGCACGAATCCCTTTTATTAGTTTATCAATGTCAGTGAGGTAACCATCAGACAGTTTTCTTATGAAATCAAAGCAGATACCACTTTTGGAAAACATGGGAAGCACATTTTGCAGTACCATCTGGGTCAGGCTGCCAATATCTATGTATAACACCCCAATCCATGTCCATCCAAAATGCAGTAGAAGATAGAGAATCCCCCTGTGCTGTTGGATTTTGTTTGGGAACATCCAGTAGAAGACAGAATCTTGGGTACTCATCTCTGGAGCAGAGGTATATCCAAGCTGAAAGATTTGAAGGAAACCAGGAGGAAAAATATTTCCACACTCCCATAAAATCATTTCCAGGTCAAGTTAACTTTGTACAATTCAATACAGTCTACAGAGGTTAGAATGTAGTATTGCAGGCTAACTGTGCTTACAGCATGGAGTTCGATCCTGACCAGCTCAAGTTTGACTGAGCTTTCCATCCTTCTGAGGCAGTGGTGGGTTGCTCCCGGTTCAGCCCAGTTCGTGCGATCCAGTAACGGTGATGGTGTGACATCACCAAACCGGTTCTCCGCAGCCAGGAGCTGGGCCCACCCGTGCGCCTGTACTTACGTTTCTCTGTTCTGTACATGCGCAGAGTGCTTGTTTCAAGTTTTTTTCCAGGGAGAGTAGTTAGTGTGCATGCACGGAGCACATGTTCGTCGCGAATGCAAGTGAAGTGATCATTTGCGCGCTGATCACACGCAAAGCACGTGCATGAAGAGAACTGGTAGTAAAGGTAAGTAGAACCCACCCCTGTTCTGAGGTCAGTAAATTGAGGCCCCAAATTGTTGAGGGGCAACAGTCTGACATTGTAAATCACTGAAGGAGGGCTGTAAAGCACTATGAAGTGGAATATAAATCTAAGTGCTATTGCTAGTACTGTTATCCAATTCACTCTACTATTCTAGCTGATGTTCTCTGGTTAAAAATATCATTAATAAACATTAAGGGTGAAAGATACTAAAAGTTATTAATAAAATAATATTTGTTAAATACTAAATTAATAAGTCATATAATATTTATGAAATTTTATTTTAAAACATTTATTCTTTCATGAAAGCCACTTACTTGTGCAATTTTGTAGCTGGTTAAGATGTTTGCCATGTACAATATTTCATCATAGTTTGGTCCCCCAATAACAGCCATCAAATTGTTCTGTGGGTCACATTTATAGTTAGGGATGAATCTGCTTGCAGTAGAGAGCAGTTCCATTGTGGCTGCATAAGTATATCTTGCATTATAATAAGTGTTATAGATCTTGAAGCCTAGAGTGACATTGGGCAAGATCTGGGCATTTTCATTAATCTCCTTTACAGCAAACACCAAGGCTACAACATGTTGGTAGGCTTGAGTCACTGAACTAGAGTGAAATTCAAAAATCAGAAAAAGATACTGTCAAGTTGCTTCAGAAGAAATAAGTGCTGCATTTCAACACAATATATATCTGCTAACTTCATACTGAATTAAGAAGGACGTCAAGGAAGAATGATTGTTTGCCTTTACCCAATACAATCTCTACCGCATAGTGTTGGGTGGATGTTATCAGCTAATACATTTACCCACACACACACTAAAAGGATATGAACATACTTTCTCCTTCTATCTGTCATTCCATCTGTTTCTCTCTCTCTCTTTTAAACCTGTATTCTATTTCTTGTTATTACATACTTAGACACTCAAGGCTTCCACTGTCTTTGTAAAACATGCCATACTTATTCTCTTAGCTTATTTATGTACCATCATTTTACATTTCATAACAGCACTTTAGCCAGTCTTAGATTGATTGTGTCACTCATCCTTAAAGCTTAGGGGAACCAAAATTTAGCTAGAACATAATAAGCTTCCGACCTAGTTTGTTTGTTTGTTTGTTTGTTTGTTTATTTGTTTGTTTATTTATTTATTTGTTTATTTATTTATTTATTTATTTATTTATTTATTTAAATTTTTATGCCACCCATCTCCCAAGGGACTCCGGGTGGCTCACAACAAAAATATCAGATTAAAACCACATTGGACATATAAAAATTATACAAAATAAGTTTAATCATAAAAAATGTTCATATCCCGTCTGGGGCCGGATCCCGCTAAATCATAATAATGAGATCAACGGCCCCATGCCTGCCGGAAAAGCCAGGTTTTCACTGCTTTGCGGAAGGCCAGTACGGTGGAGGCAGTCCGGACCTTGGGAGGTAGTTGGTTCCAGAGAGTTGGAGCCACCACAGAGAAGGCCCTTCCCCGCAGACCCGCCAGCCAACACTGTACCCAATACAGGCAAAATGACAATACTTATCTGATTATTATCCAAGCATTTTAACTTACATGGTACATGGGATCTAAACAGATAACAGAGCCATATTGCTACAACTAAGTTCAACACTTCTGAATGACATTCTATCTGTTTCTCACACACACACACACACACACAAAACAGAAAGGAACAGAGACAGAAAGAGCACCGTTCCTATTTATGTTTCATTGGAAATAGTTAAAAATTAGAAACCATTTTATAATTCTCACAGTTACCAACAATGTTTAGATACCTTTAGAATACAGAAAATATATATCCTGTTTCCCCTAAAATAAAATATCCCCTAATAATAAGCCCAATCGGGCTTTTGAGCACATGGCAATAAGGCCAAGCACTTATTTCAGGGTTCAAAAAAATAGAAGACAGGGTCTTATTTTGGGGGAAACACAGTAATGGGGATAGGAAACAAACCACAGTAGTCCCAAAAGTTGTTTTTTTTTTCAAGAGGCAACCGGACTTTCTGGTTTTTCTTTGAAGACGTTTCGCTTCTGTTCCAAGAAGCTTCTTCAGTTTCTTCTTCATGAGCTGAAGAATTTTCTTGGATGAGAAGCGAAACGCCTTCAAAGAAAAAACAGAAAGTCCAGTTACCTCTTGAAAACAAGCACCTTTTGGACAACCATGACCTGGATGACTGAGAATCTCCATAAGCCACTGTAATATTCCTTCCTTCCTTCCTTCCTTCCTTCCTTCCTTCCTTCCTTCCTTCCTTCCTTCCTTTATTTTGATTTATATGCCGCCCAACTCCCAAAGGACTCCGGGTGGCTCACAATAAAACACAGTAGCACAATACACTGTAAAAAATTTAAAAATGAGTTTAAAACAATAAAAATAACAAGA
>JANHFM010015229.1:0-11731 GCA_032468115.1 Grayia smithii | reverse complement strand
ACAATGGTTGCCTAAAAAGTTGCCACCCCCCCCCCCAGCTTCACTTGCCCTCCCCAGGTGTGTGGCTTGTATTAACTTATTTATGTTAATAAATTTTATTTTATTTATGTATTTAGTATGTATGTACATTTATCTTTCATTATTGTTTTGGAATGACCAAGTTAAAATCCTAATTTTAATTCTATTGAAATCTTTTGGAAGGACTTGGCATGGGCAATTCATGTGAAGAAGCCCACCAATATCCCAAAGCTAAAAGTGTTGTATCCAGGTAAAATTCCTCCAAGCTGATGTGCAGGAGTGATCAGTTATCAGAAACATTTAGTTGTACTTGTTGCTGCCTAAGGAGGGCACACCAGTTCCTGAAAGCAAAGTTCACATTTGTTTGCCATATAGAAATACAGGTAGCCCTCAATTTAGGACCACAGTTGAGTACAAATTTTCCATTGCTAAGCAAGACAGATAAGTCAGTTTTGCCCCATTTTACTACCTTTCTTGTCACAGTTATTAAGTGAATCACTGCAGTTGTTACACAGTTAAGTGAATCTGGTTTTCTCATTGACTTTCCTTGTCAGAAGAAAACAAAAGGTGATCACATGGCTCTGGGGCATTGCAACTGTCATAAATACATGCCAGTTGCTAGGTTTCTGAATTTTGATTACAAGACCACAGGTATGCTGCAATAGTCCTAAAATGGTCTAAATGGTCATAAATCACTTTTTTCAGGGCAGTAATTGAATGGTCACTAAACAAATGGTTGTAAGTCGATGATGTATGTAGCTTTGAATAATTTTCCTGAAAGAACTACTGATCCAGTTTCCAGACCTTTTTGTTTTTTCTAATACCAATGAAAAAATGTGGGAGGATCATTCAGGATATTATGTACTTTGAAGATCTAGAAGAGTTTGTTGTGGACCTTTGATGACAGTCTGTTACCAGGCTGGGTCCCTGTTACACATTTAGAAATAGCAGAGCTGGTGAAACAATTTAAGCTGGGTAAAATTTTTATCACTACTGCAGTTGTGAGGAATTAACTGGAATAATCAGTGTTAGCATCTGTATTTACCTTCATACATTGTGCTGCACAGGTTTTAAGAAAGGAGCTGAGTCATTATAGTGCCATTTGTAAAAAAAAAAAAAAAAAAAAAAGTCAGTTAAGATTTATCCAGAGGTGGGCTTCAGCCGTATTCGGGCAAACCAGTTGTTAAATTTTTGAGCAGTTTGGAGAACTGGCTAATCGCAGCACTGGTTGGTCCCGCCCTTCCTTATCTCGCCTTATCTCGCCTCCTTATCTTGCCAGTCACTCCTTATCTCGCCTCGCCTGCCTTGGCCATGGCATAGCAGCTGCTATTCTCTGGCTCCCTTGCTTGGTAGATCCCTTGCCTTGACCATGTGGCCCACGCAGCCCAGCCCACTTGTCTGCCTTCATCCTGGCTTCTCACGTGGCCCAGCTACCTGCCAAGCCTTCCTTCACCATTCTCCGCTGCTTCACACGTGGCCCAGTTACCTGCCTGTCTGGTGAGCCTTCCTTTGCCAATTTGCTGATGCAAACAGCCTGTTACAGGGCCTTCCCAGAGCTCCCCATGGCTGTTACAGGCTGAAATGGAGGGTCCCTGGGTCCGATCCACCCTCCCAGGCCCCGTCTAGGTCTTCCTAGGGATCCCCTGGCCTGTTACAGGCCAAAATGAAGGATCTCTGGGCCCAATCCGCCCTCCCCACCCTATTTCCCATGGATTTACTGTGCTTACTTTTCGAAGAGCTGCAGAAGAGGCTGAGCCATGTGACAGAGATGCCAAAATGTTTTATTCAGAAGCTGTAAGAACATGAGATGTAAGGAAATCAGCTTTTCTCATCTGAATAAAAGACTTCGGCTTCTCTGCCATGAGGACCTGCAGGCTTAATGTTTACTCAGTCTGGTCAGACTTAGTTTGGGCCCAGTCTGCTGGCTTGCTGACTAGCTAGTTCGAATGAGCAGCTTCAGGGATTGGGGTGTGGCAGCCAATCAACAAGGGCTTTGTAGTTCAGCCCAATGAAACAAAGAATAACAGAATAACAAGAAGCAACCCCCCTTTGATTGGCTGCTGCCGCCTCAATCCCTGAAGCAGGAGGCTGCTATGGCCCAGTCCAGGCTTAGGCCTGCTGGCCACATGGCCCTAGCTGAAGTCTTTTACTCAGAAGCTGGTGAAAATGTTTTCCTAAGATTTCAGGTTCTTACAGCTTCACCATCATCTGAATAAAACACTTGGGCTTCTCTGGCAGTGGATCAGCCTCTTCTGGACCTCTGGAGATCTTCAAAAAAGTAAGATCTTCAAAAAGTAAGTAATGAAGTAAATGGCATGATTAACATTTCCATTATTTTCAGCAGGAAGTAAATGTAATTAAGTTACCATGAATATAATCTATTAAGGTTATGTTTAAAAATATAAAATAACTATATGTTAAAAATGTCCCTGATTTGCAACTAAATCATTAATGTTCATCTTTTGATTTTTGTAGCAAATTGTACATTTTTGTTTTAATAAAAGCAAAGTGAATATTCATTGAGAATCAATCTGTTTCTTCAGAGTAGTTCCTCTCTTACCATCCTCTAAAGCTCTACTCCTTAACTGATTTTTCTTAATAGTTTGTCTATTTAGAACAACATAAAGGAAGCAGAAGAAAGGCAGCAGAATTCCTAAGGAAGCAAAATCCCTACAGCTGTATAATGAATGGTCACTAAAGTGGTTTTTTTTTACTACAGTAAAAAGATAATATGATGACTTTAAAATACAGCTATTACTGTTTCCAAAACATATACCGGTACTTGCTAAAATTTTAGAAGGTACCTAGGTTAACAGATAGCTGCTTCCATTAGCAGAAGAACAGCTTCCAATATAGGGGGGAAATCCAGCAAGTTTTTATATTTGCTTGAGAGTCTGTAAGAAACCTTTTGCTAATGTTAGAATGAGACTTCACTGAACAACTAATGTAGTTTTGTTTTCTTGTTCCATGTCACAGAATTCAATGTTTCAAAGGTATTCATATCATTTTAGCCATTTTTGACATAAGATTGCCAGATTTAAAAATTCTGAGTGTTTGAACATTTCATGGAAAAGGCTTTTTACAATGATACATTGTAAAGCATTGTACTTGTCAAATTTCTTGTTTCTGATCAGATTTCATTTCACAATGCTTCAAGTGTATAATGGCTTATTTAATTATATTTACAGAATAGATATCAGTAAAAATGATACCTTTATAGCAAAAAAAAGAGTAATCCATGGGAAATGAGGTGGGGAGGAGTAAGTGGAATTTGAGATGCTAGCAAAGCAGGCTCAGTCTGTGGAGACCCAGTGGGGAAGAATCAGGTGGGAGAAGCAATTGTGGGGCCCCAGGGGAGCATGAGGTATCTCAGTGGATTGAGGGAGGCCTTGGATGGTCTGCTCCAGCACTAGGCCCCACATGCTGTTCCTCAGCCTGAGATACCTCATGTGCATTTAAAGACCTGTGCATTTGATTAACAAATGCATTGAGGAAAGCAGGGAGTGATCATGTTCATTTCACGTGATTCAATCAAATGAATCCCCAGGTTATAAATGTAATTGGCAGGCTCAGTTTGCACAGTAACAGAGTTGGAAGGGACCTTGGAGGTCATCTAGTCCAATCCCCTGCTCACAGAGGAGACCTGTACTAGGGATTCAAAATGCCAAACCACTGACCTTTCTGATCGACAAACTCAGCTCACTTGTGTCCCACAAAGAAACCACCTTGAATCCCTGTCCTTACTGAAGGAGAACAGCACTTCAAAGTCAAAGAGAGCTCAGATTCATGTAAACATGGAGGAAAAATATTATACTTGATACCATGGAAGGATTTCCTCCCTTCTGAAACTGAATGGGTCAAAACTCAACATGTTTGAACCCCAAGAATCCTCCACAAATTCCACAATAAATACCCTGACAAATCCCATTGAAACCTTTCTCTTGTTTTCTTTCTGTTTGAAGACTAAACCATTTTTTCAAGAGGGGCAGAATGTCAGGTCTGTCATCACTTCAGCCCTGCTTTGCTTGATGGCATCCTGCTATAAAAAGGAGGAGGGTGAAGTAAGGGGATATAGGGAGGTGGAATGACAGGGACCAGAGGTACCAGTCCAGAACAGAGCCTGGCAGATACAAGGACACAAGCATGGGAACAGAATGTGAACACCCACCAAAGAGGCATAAAACTTTAGCACAGTTATCAAAACACCTAGTTTGAATACCATTGGACAATTGTGAAAGGACCGGGGGGGAGGGCCCAAAAGAAAGGTTTATGCAGGAACATTCAGATCTGGCATTCCTAATGCTGTAACCACTTAAAAGTACTTTAGTAAAAGTATATCTTTCAATACAAATGGAGTCAAGGGTCTTTCTTTCCTAAATGCCCAAGCTCAGATAGGCCTCACAGAAGCAATGGATGGAAACTAATCAAGGAGAGGACCAACCTAGAATTAAAGAAAAATTCCTGACAGTGAGAACAATTAACCAGTGGAACGGCTTGCCTCCTGAGATTTGGGGGTGCTCCATCTCTCTAATATCTATGTATATTTACCCATGTAATATAGCTGTAGTATTATTTATCATACTTTTCTCCTCCCTTTTATTGGGATGATGATAATGATTGATGATGATGATGATGATTGTGTTGCTTTGCATGTTCACCAAGTGCTTCTGTACCTGAGACAAATTCCTTGTGTGTCTAAACACACTTGGCCAAATAAAATTCAATTTAATTCAACACTGGGTGCTTTTAAGAAGAGATTGAACAGTCATTTGTCTGGAATGGTATACGGCACAGTTCCCCAACCTTTCTGGCTTTGCAGACTAGCAGGGGTGGGAGGATGGGATGGTTCCATGTGGGTGGAGGGCAAGCACGCACAACTTCACTACTGAATGAAATCATTGGTTGTTCTGAGCCAAAATGTCTCTCACGTATTTCTTTTTATCATTTTTATAAAATGAGGAAGGTGGCAGAGACTTGGATAAATATCAGAGAAGACTTTCTTATTTATTTAAATGGATTTATTATTAAAATTATATACTGCCCAACTCCCAGTGATTCCATGTAATTCACATAGAAACAGAGAAAAATAACAATAAAACAATGCAACAGTAAAGGAACAAACAGTGGCCAAAAAATGGGCAACAATAAAGACAGATCCATAGTACTCAGAAGGGCCTTCAAACACTTTAACCAAAGGTCTGGGCAAAAAGGCAGCAGGAAGATTGAAAGCTGGCAATTATAATTAAAGGGATCAAATTGTCTTGAAAGAAAGGAAAACTTAAGCCAATAAGAGAAGATGAAAATCCAGGCAGAAATTTAAGTAGATCAGCTTTACTGCAAAGGATCGCAATTGAAATGCAAGATGGTGCTTGAAAAATGATTCTCAAAAATATGGACTTTTTCCAAATGAAGAAATGACCTGTAGGGGCCCAACTGAGCTCCAAAAAGGAGCTGGGATGAGTTATAGTTACTTATCTTGAATTATTTTAATGGTCATACTTTTTTAAAAAAATATTTGATTACTGAAAGTAAATGGGTGGGAGAAGATATTGGGGGACTGTTTCTTGTAAAGAGTTGTAGTGAATTGCAGCTTTAAATTTGATTAACTGAGCTATAACATTTATGTCACATATATAAAGATGCAAATTATGACATTTACTGTAATGCTGTTAATCTAGAAATCCATTGGTCTTTTTTTAACTGTGAAGTGTTTCTTATTAAAGTAATTGTTTTTCAGTTTACTCAACAAAGTTCAGCCTTCATCTAACAAAGGCACATAATTCTAGTTTTATTGATGTGCAAGATAAATGTTCTCTTTCTAATCATACTAATTTAACAAACTGAATGTTACAAACAAAGATCAGGAAGAAGAGTATCATCAGAGTATCCTGCCTGCCCTTTGCAGATTCAAGGGTAAGGATGAGTATGGGAAGCCTCCTAGAAGCAGCTCACTTTTATTACCATGCTTAAAGTAGCTCAACTTTCTCCCTCCCTCATGGGCCAGAGTCATTTTATTAAAATCCAACTATCTTGTCATCAGATTTCTGTGATACTGTCTTGGAAATTGGGGGTTGCCTATTCCTATACGAATGCAAAACTAAAATGTTCCATGAATAATTTCACATATACAGTACTAAAGAATTTCATGCAAGAGCCAGTTTAGTGTAATGGTTAAGACACCAAGCTAGAAACCAGGAGAACATGAGTTTTAGTCCAACCTTAAGCACAAAGCCAACTGGGTGACTTCCAGCTAGTTGCACTCTCTCACCCCTAGGAAAGAGATAATTGCAAACCACTGCTGAAAAAACCTTGCTGAGAAAACTGCAGGGACCAGTTGCCAGAAGGCACACACAATAACAAACACAAAAAGAATTTCATTGGGCTAAATTTCACATACTTTCATCCAACCTCATAATTGTTTTTGTTTGGCCTTGTTTCTATTTTTTATGACGAATTGTACTACTTAATACATAATTATGGTTTATTATTCTATTGATTAGATTTTTATCAGGCCTTTATTGGTAACTCAGGGTGGCAAATGTGTTTAGTACTCCCTCCTTCTCTTTTTTTCCTACAACAAGTATTTGAGGTGGGTTGGGCTAAGACAATGTCACCCAGCTGGCTTTCATGCCTAATGGGGGACTAGAATTCACAGTCTCCTGGTTTCTAGGACAGCACCTTAATTACTACATCAAAGTGACTCCCATAATTCCCATTTGATAATCTTAAAGATATTTGACCTATTCTTTTATTATTTTTTATTCTTTATTTCCACAAAATTAAAGATCTTTTAATGAGTCTGTCAAATCCACCATCTTCGGCTCAACACTGCACTGATGTCTTGCCATCAAAGAACTGGGAGGGGAGGCATGAGGGGCAGACAAGCAGGCAGCAATAAATCTGTATGATTTTTTTTCTGGGAATTTGGGAGGGGAGATGACAGCTGAAGAAGAGCAGATCACCATGGGATTGCTTCATGCCAAGGCGTCTTCAAAGCCATTTACCCTGAGTGTGGAAAGTTAGCCCTGAGTGTGGAAAGAAACATCCAGGTCACATCACATTGACTGGGGTTGGACTGGTCATTGGGGAGAGGGATGGGATTGAAGGAAATAGTTTGGTCTTGTTGCGTGGGAAACTCAGATTCTGCCTGACTTTACTGCAATCAGCATCTCTTAGTAAAAGT
Source organism: Grayia smithii (assembly GCA_032468115.1). Lineage (NCBI taxonomy): Eukaryota > Metazoa > Chordata > Lepidosauria > Squamata > Grayiidae > Grayia > Grayia smithii. The sequence goes on along the minus strand of JANHFM010015229.1, from coordinate 4,530 downwards.
ATTTTTCACTTCCAACAAATGGAGTCGAGGGTTTTTCTTCCCTAATGGAACAGATTTGAGCAGGTCTAACAGAGTCATTGTTATGAGATTTAACAGAAATGGAATTATTTACATTATATGAAGTTCTGGATTTTGTATATGTTAAGTTCTAGATTTGTATTTATAGCAATTGTGGTACAGTAACATTTGACGCCCCCCCCCCCAAATATTATACATTTTGACATTGTAGTATGAAGGATCATTATAACTGTCTCCTCTCAGTAGGGCAATATTTTTATTAGGCTATTTGTAGTCACACATTCTTAAGTAAGTTTCATTAAGCATCATAGTAAGTAAAGCAGAGAATGAAAAAAGGATTGCTGTTCAAGCCTCAAACCTGTATTTCATTATAACCTTAATGAACTATAATAAAGCATGCAGACATTCCAGGTAGCTTAGATCAAGATGGACTTTCCCAAGGGCTGAAGAAGCAAATCAACAGTGGCTAATCCTTCACTTGAACATATTAAACCCAGTTGTTAAATTGAAAATTTCTTCACATGGTTAACTCCTGTGGTAAGTGAAGAATAGAAACTAGAGAGTTTTATGTTAACAAATAATTTGGAGATAATTTTAACTGATATTCTAGCGAAGATCAAAAGTATACTTTTTAAAAAGCTATATTTGTCAGTGTCTTTTGCTCTATCTGGAGCATGAAACTAGATTTAATTGAAATATTTAAGTCACTCTTCTCTACCATTTGTTTTACAATATTCATTTCCAAACTATTCTAGTATTCCCAGATAGCCTCATATTTACCATAAGGTTAGAGTCAAAGGGGGAATCTCAGGGGAGAATCAAAGTTAGTTTCTTTTTATTAGCCATACTTACATGGCCATGGAGATCAGTGTTCAGCAGCATCAGAGCACAGGTGAGTGTATGGATTCCATCTGGAAAATACAAGGAATTTAATATACTTTAAAATTAGTCCCAAGAAAGATATTTAAAACAAGGCAGTTCCTATATCTGCTTAGCTCACTGGAGAGGACAAGATTTTAACGTCAGACCAAATGGTTAGCAGTAGCTGATAAGATTAATTTTGTCCCAAATCTAGGAACTGTTCACATTCTTAATAATATTCCTGCATTTAATTATGACACTAAGGGTGAAAATTGCCCAACGCATCTGGTGCATATTAAAGGAGAAAAGAACAATAATGACATTGTTGTGTGTGTACCATCCAAGCAGAAAATACAATTGAATTACTTATGATTCAAATGTGTGAGGAGTCCAGGAAGTACATTGCAATGGAAATGAGGAAATTTCAACTATCCCACATTAATTGGGAATCAAACATTGCAATAACTACCCCAACAGGTTCTTTACATGCCTTGCAGACATTTTCATTGTCCATAAGGTGGAGGAAGGAACTCAAGGTTTAGCTATATTGGGTCTTCCTAGCATTCTACTAGGAAATAAATTGTTGAAGAAGTGATAATTGTAAGAAACTTGGCAGACAGTGGCCATATGATCTATCATCATCATCTTTTTAGTCATTGTCTATCCACTGCAGGATGAAGGCCTCTTCTGCATATTTCCCAATGAATAAGGTCCTGAGCTTTCTTTTGCCAATTGGGCCCGCAATATTTGTTGATATCGTCAATCCATCTTGTTTTAGGTCTCTTTCGTGGATGCTTTTTATCAAGTGGAATTCATTCTATAACTGCCTTGGTCCACCTGCCTTCTTGCTTTGTGACCAACCCATTTCCATTTCAGTTATTTTACTCTCTTTGTCAGCTACTCATCTTCACTTTCTTTGAAACTTGCTAACAACTGCCCTAAATGGAGGTGGGGGGGGGCATCTAGGAAGGGAAGGGTGCTGGAGGTGTGAAAGAATGCTGCATGAAATTGGAGAGTATGGACACTAACAGGAACCAGAGGTTGCCAAACTGAGCTTCAAGGGCACCAATCCTGAGAAAGGAATTTACATTGGTGCCTGAGGCATCGAGTTCCCAAAACATTGGAATGGAACCTGATTGGACTACTTTCCTAGGGAGGAGGGTTTTGGACATTGGGGATTGCTTTCAATATCTGATTTTTGTGTGGTTTCTTTTTTCAGAGCTTTCCTCATCGATGCTGCGATCAGCATCTCTAGTAAAAGTACATTTTCTCTAAATCCTATGGAGTCAAGGGTTATTTTTTCCTAGGACTGGGGCCAGTCTGACGCTCTTGATGATATTGTATACTTTCATTTGTTCTCTAATCCATGTGCAGGTTTTTCTATCTTGTCTTGAGATTCTGAGCATTCATTTTTCCATGGCTCTTTGCACCACTTGTAGCTTTTGTAACAATTGTGAGGTTAGTGTCCATCATTTCATTGGCATATGTTAGAGCAGGTAGCACACACTGATCTAAAATATTTCTCTTCAGGCATAGGGGGAAATTGTTCTTGAAAATTATGCATAACTTGCTGAATGCCTGTCAACCACATTTAACATGCCATTCAAAAAAAGGAAAGGAAATACAATATATAATTCAGTATATTTCAGGCAGGGAGAACTAAAAGTAATCAGATCAGAGTTTTAGTCTTCAAGAGGGTTGATTTTGATAAATGAAGAGGAAAAGTAAGAAAAATTCCATGTATGAAAATCCTGAGGCAGAAAATAATTCAGAAGGGTTAGGAAAAAATGAGATAATAAGGCCCAACCACAAGCAATACCAGTGAAATAAAAATGGGAAACCAATGATGAAATTTTGTTGCATAAAGAACTCTGGGGTAAACAAAAAGGACAAATTTAGAAAATGGACTCTATCCAACAAAATGCTTTTCAATGATAAAAAATGTTAGGTTCTGAAATCATCTAAGAAAAATCAGATGCATGGGTACAAGACAAGCAGCACGTGGCTCAGCAGTAATGCTATAGAAGAGTGTCTGCATTCTGGTAGATTACAGATTAAGCATAAGATAGCAAGTGCCAAAAGAGCCAATAACATTTTGAGCCACATAAATACAGGCATTGTGACCAGATCATGGGAAGTGATAGTACCATTTTACTGGTGGTCAAGTGTTGGACAGATCATCCTGAAATGCTGTATTCAGTTCTGGTCACACAATACAAATAAGATGCTGAGGTACTGGAAAGAGTGCAGAGAAGAGCAACACAGATGGTGAAGGGATTGGAAGCTAAAGCTATAAAGAACAGTGAAAAGAAATGGGTAAATTTAGTCAAAAGAAGAGAAGGCTAACAGGAATATAGTCTTCTAAAATATGGATGACAGAGAGAAGGGGTGTGGATTTATACTTCAGAGCACCTAAGGGAAAGACAAGAACTGGTGGATGAAAACTTTATACCAAGAGATCCAAATTTGAAATAAGGAGGAATTTCTGACTGTGAGAGTTATTAAGCAACAGAACAGCCTGCTTTCTGGAGTCATGCTCCATTGCTAGACATTTTATTTCCAAATAAAGATTGGATATCCATTTATTTTGGATGGTCTGAGTATTTCTGTGCAATAGGATTGGAGTAGAAGACCTCCAAGATCCCTTTCAACTTCATGATTCTTTCTAAATCATCTGACACAGACTCTCTTTTTGTGAGAAGGTGTGTTTTACTTACGGTTTAACTCTCTTCTTCTGTCACCTGTCTTATTATGTCTTTCCTCTATTTGAGTGATGTTTCAATGACCACTCAATATTACAGCCAGAACCACTGTGGCCTTTTTTACTATTTCGTCATAGAATTTGGAGAGGGAAAGGGATATAGTTTTCCTTTTGTAGGCCTTCCTGTTTTTTCACAGTTTCTTTGAGTTGTATTATTATCCTATGATAGTTAAAACTGTTCAGAGATGGACTTCCAGTTCCGGAGGCTGTGTCGATGGCAGCTCCGTGGGTGGGCTGCTGGCACCTGGCTCGTTAAAGTTGGAGAATTCGGCAGCAATCGGCCAAATTCTTTGACGAACAGCTGACTCCTTGGCTAAAGAGGAGTCAGCGAGCAAAATCAGCGGAGGTCGGGTCCTCCTAGGTTCCTGGGCTTTGGAAAGCCCAGGGATTGAATGAGAGACCCCCCTGGAAGCTGAAGAAGGCTCTGAGCCATGGAGGCTCTCTGCAGAGGATGCAGACAAGACGCAGTCTCCACCATTGCACAGAATATTGAGGAAATACAGATGATAAGTGGCAAATGGAACAAAAAAGGACTTTTCTAATTGCAAGTATTAAATCTTAATTTTTTTACAACTCATAAAGGAAACTTTTTCAAATTGATGAAAGTGCTGAAGTGGAAAAGGGACTAGCGCTGGACTTATGTCTTAACAGAAACTTAAAAGGATTTTAAGTTTTTTCTTCGGATTCTGGATTTAAAATTAAAAGGAAATAAAAGTATAAATATAAGAAAAAATATTTTTTATTAATAATTTGTTGATTGGACTGGATTGAAAATCAGAAAAGTAGAGAAAGGAAAAAAGGGCGTGGTAATTGATTAAATAATTAAGAACAATGGCTTACAAGCAAACAAAGCCTGTAGTCCCTCCTAAGAGTGGAACAGCTTCACCAAC
>JANHFM010015209.1:0-11733 GCA_032468115.1 Grayia smithii | reverse complement strand
ACGGGCGGGGTGGGTGGGTGGGCCCAGCTTCCAGCTTCCAGCTGTGGAGAACCGGTTCGGTGACATCACACTGTCACTGCTACCGGCTCACATGAACCGGGCCGAACCGGGAGCAACCCATCACTGGTCTAAACCCTGGTTTATCTCTTTTTTGAAAGGGGTGCAAGGCTAGTTGGGCAACATAGGTGGCTAAACCTAAGCCATTCAATGTTCCAGTCCTCTAACCCACTCACCCACCCAAATTAGAGAGATGGGAAAATTTTCTTTTTCTCACCAGTAAATGATTTTCAGTAGATGGAGAGATGAAGCCAGGTAAATCACCAATACTTGTCCTTAACTTGTCCCACATGGATTGCAAGGGCAGCCGCCCTTGCTGGCTTCTTTATGGAACCAGAAAAGGGGTTCGTCCATCAGACAGGAGAAAACTGCTCTGAGACTTTTCTGCTGCTTTATGGATGGGTGGGTTACATTTAATGCAGCTGCTGGGCTGGGCCTTTATTTTAACCAACACCTCCCAAAATGAAGAGAAAGAGCATGTCTACCACCGTCTCTGCAGGATTATTAGACAGCCACTTCCATGCTGAGCCTTGCAGATGAAACCCAGTGGGTTTGACAGGGATTTTTATGGATACTATGGATACTTCTAGGATGCCCATTCAATTGCATGTCAGGAAATGACAAATTTGTTAGCCTGGCTTTAACAGGCCTTGAAAAGTTTACCTGAGCTCTGAACCCATGAGTAGGGCTACATTGAGCTGCCATGTGGGGGCTTCCGGAGCCAATTCCTTCATTTCCACAAGGCATTTATCCATGTCATTTTTTCGACCCCCCTTTCCTGAAAATGGATTTTTTGATCACCTATGCGGGTTTTGGTGTGCAGATTCAGCTGACATGGTTGAATGACAGAATCTGGTTCAACTATCCTTTGTATGGGGATGATCGCAGCACTGCTGTAAATTATATGGAAAAAAAGCCATCTCAACTATTCTATTGTTTTATTGCTCAGTCTGCTCTGTTTTCCAATTCTAATAGAATCAGAGGAAGCTCCAGAATTAATTATGCAAGTAGCACATACAGATTGATGGATTTCATTCCCTTCATTTGCATCTTTTACCTTACCAGTGGATGATTGTGTATGCATGTGTGCTGATTAAACACTACAACAAAGCAATCAAGGTGATTGTATATGTGGTTTCATTAAGATTTTTTTAAAAATTAAGGCACGTGCAAAATATTAAAGTACCAGAGAAAAGAAAATGTTGATGCCATCATTTCTATAGAAGCATCAGCACTAACAAAGCTGCCGAAGTGATTTGCACACAGACATTTGGAGTGATGGGGAAGGCCTGCGTGGAGTGAAAGAGCTTGAAACTCGAGGAATCATAAGTTACAAAAAACAGTCCTGGGCAAAATTCAAAAATATAACTATGTAACTATAAAATATATATTTAAAATGGAGCAATAGAACAGCTTTATTTTAGTCATAACCTGAATTGTTATTGCAATTTTATTGTGATTTTATTACTCTCTCTCTCTCACACACACACAGAGATGCTGCCCATGGTACCCTTGCAGCAAGATGGGTAGCAAACAAACAAATAAATAAATAAATAAATATTTTCCTCTTCAGAAAAGAAAAGAAACAAAAAGATAAGACATAAACAGTAGAGAAAATTCAGTTGTGGGGAATTTTGGAATCATTCCCTGCTATATGCTATATGCAGAACATAGTGTTTTAACTTCTCTGACAAAAAGGGGTGGAGCCAGGAAGAGACTAAACTTCCCAATGGCAACCTGGTTCAGTCAGGAGTGAGGCAAGAAGTTGTAGGCTTGGTTCCAACAGCCCTCCAAAGGTTACAACTTAATGACAACATTTTGCCTTTGAAGACATCAGCCACAATCCCCAGCAAAACCTCAGGAAATCTGTTCTCTAGACTGTGGTCACTGAAGCCCAACACTACTGAACTATGATTTTTTGGTTCAGGAGAAAGAAAAAGAAGTCCCTGTGGATTTTACTCCCCTAATTATTGCCATCTTTAGGGGGCAGTGCTCATCTCTGTTGCAAGGCCATTGAGCCAGTGCTGTCCGAAGAAGTTTCTGCAATCATATGGCCAGCATGATGTCACAGAATGCTGTTACCTTCCCACCAAAGTGGTATCTGTTAGATGATTTTGTGCCAGCCATGGCAGTTTCCCAAATGACCACTAGATGGGAGTAAAGAGGCACCTTTGCTCCCACTGGTGGGTCAGGGGTCTCCAGCCCCTGCAGCCCCATTGGGGGGGTGTTAATGGCCCTCCAGGGAGGGGCCATGGGCCCCTATAAGAACTCCTGCCCAGGGGCTGCCCTTCGGCTTTTGTTGTAGCTCCCTTTGGGACTGATCCATGGGCTCAACCCAGGCATGGATGCCCCCATGCCAGGGAAATTATCTTTTCTACCTTATTCTTAAATAAAGTTTTACTTGATTGCATCCCTGCATGCTGCCTCTTCCTTGGAAGCGACCTCAACGAACCATTGGTTCTCTCACAAAGTGGTAGCAGAGGATGGTTTGAGGCAATGCTTCCAAGCCAGCAGCAGCAAGATGCCTGGAGGTTCCAGCAAGATGGATGGCAGGAAATCCCCCATTGTGACCAGGAGTCTTCAATCGAGGATGGAAGTCCTGCATCCACATCCTGATGCAAGCTTCGATCCAGATGAAGACAGAAATGATCTCTATGCACCCACAGGACCCAGCGAAGCATCAAGGACCCCTTCACACGATTCCCTACAGCTGCAAGCCACAGAGGGAAGCCTGGAAGGTCAGCAGTCCAGCCAGGACTGTCAGGACACCAGGGAAGTGGCCTGGGACCAGGCCACACCCAGCATAGATCAGATGACTGGCGAGGAATGCAGGGAGCTGCTCCAGACATTCCTCACAGCCCATAGGATGCCATGAGCCAAGCCATGAGGGATACCAGTGCAGGGGACCTCTGGACACTGGGTGAGTCTTGTCCCATCACCCAGGAGGCTCCCCAACATGGTGCCGGCCATCCTGGGGGACCCCAGGACCCAGGAGCTTTTGGTGGGAACTTTCTCACCAAAACGCAACCTGCAGCTTCTGGGGCCAATCGGAAGCAACATGGCGGCCCCCAGGCCATCTACTCCAGTGAGGCCTGGTAGGTCTCAGCTAGGCCTCAAGGCCCAGCAACAGGTGGTGGCCAGCCAAAGCAGCGTGCAAACTGCCCAGCCCCCCCCACCAGAAAGCCTTGAGGCCTACCCAGCCACATCTGCTGCAGCGGGCATCAGGGCCGCAATCCAATCTGGTCATGAACCTGGAGGCCACGACCACCACAGCCTCAGCATCGGGGGTAGCCAGCCTCCCTCGCTACCCCCAGGAACCTGATGATGGGGGGGGTGTCCAGTCTGGAGCCCCCCAGATGTGCCTCGCACCCCCAGGGGCCCTCAGAAGAATCCCTGGGGGCTCCAGCCTACTCTACACTGCTGCCCAGATGCCCACTTACCAAGATGATTTTGGAGGGCCTCCAGCTGAGGCCCCCACCCTCTGCAATGTCTTTGAGGCCAGCCAGGATCTTCAAGGCCAGTAATGGGCCCCTCCACTCGATTGCTGCTGCCTTCAGGCCTTTCCGGCCCCTTCCTGCAATCTTCGGGCCTTCCAGGCCCCATCCTGTAGTCTTCACCCTGGTGAGTTTTCCGGTACCGGGGGGGTGGGGTTTCCAGAAGAGCCTTCAGGGCTTCCACAGCCTCCAATCCCTCTTCGGGCCCAGGATGCGGCCTACAGGCCTGGGCCCAGGCCTGGCCCAGAAGCACAGAAAGAGACATCTGCTCCCTTTGGCTGCTGGGCTGAAATGAGGTCTGAGCATGCTCAGTCAGCTCCATCAGAAAAATAAAAGAATAATCAGAGAAAAATACCAGCACTCACCAGCAGAGGGATCCCTCTTCCATTCACTTCTATAGAGACTTCAAATAGGTATAGGAATGAACAGAGAGTTGGAGAAAGTGTTTTTTACCTTCAATCTCCCACTCAGCATCTCCACTTCCAAATAATTTTGAAAAATTACATCTGGGGGGGAGAAAATTTTAACACCTGGAATAAAGAGGTACAGGTATGTCTTTTAAAGGAGGGGACCCTATAAATGGTTCTGGACCCCCCCCACCTTTCCCTTGGGGGCCCCAAGAAGAGTGGTACCATAGGAAAGTCTATACCACCCTGCTGAGCTCATTGGATACTAAATTGTACCCTAATATTCCAGATGAGCTCACAGCTGACGAGGTTTGGGGATTGCTGTATAGCTTATTCAACAGCAATAGCTTGGGTTCCACCACTAGACTCACCTCTGAGTTTTATAATATCAAACTCAGATTTGGGGCTAGTATGCCTGAGCACCTGGGAAAATTGAAGGAACTCATGACAGAACTGGTGGCCAGGGACTACTCCATGACTGAGGCCAATATGATTGCTATCATTCTGGCATCCCTGGACAGAAGCTGGGGCAATTTTATTGTCTCGCTAGAGGGAACCAGGAAGGAAGCAATGACTCTGTCCTACCTCACGGGAAGGCTCAATGAGGAAGACAGAAGGCGTAGAGATGCAGGTGAATATGCCAGAGCCAAAATCCAACGTACCAGCAGGTGGCACCAGGACTCAGAGCAGGTTAATGCTCTGCCTAAATGTTTTATTTGTGGATCTGAGGAGCATCTAAAGAAGAACTGCCCCCATCAACAGCGAGGCCCCAAGCGTGGTTCCAATCAAGGAAGGGGCAAGGGGCAGAGAAGGGACCGTGGCGGGGGCAAAGGTGGTGCCAAAAGTAATTTTGTATGTACTTGCCAACTCACACCCACCACAAAGCCTAGTGGCCCCACTGGCCTATGGTCACTGGACTCTGGAGCTTCATCCCATATCACTAACTTGAAGCAAGGGTTTAAAGCGTTAAAGAGAATTAACTCCTCTGTAAAGGTTGCCAATGGTGAAAGTGCCTTGGTTGTTGGGGAGGGCATCGTCTCTGTACCGGGGCTGGGAAATGTTGAAGGTGTGTTGCATGTCCCTCTATTGCCAATAACCTGTTATGTGTGATCAAATCGAGTGATGATGGCAGGATGGAGGAGCCTAAGATGCCGGCACCGCCCAAGGCAACCAAAGCCAAAGGGGTGTCAGTGGGGAAGCTGCTTCATGACAAGTGTACCCACCTCTTACATCAGAGGTTGGGCCATGCAAGCTTCCCCGTAGTTAAAAAGATGGGAGAATTCACTGAGGGGGTCCACCTACAGGGTTGTGAGGTGTTCCCGGACTGTGCCATTTGTAAGAGGGAAAAAAGGAAGGCTGCCCCTATCCCTAAGGTGTTGCTACGTAAAACCAAATACCCATACCAATTAGTACATGTTGATTTGGTTGGGCCATTTGCACCATCCCTAGGAAAGAGCCAATACTTCCTTACTGCAGTCGATGACTTCTCGAGGTACGGCCATGTGTACACCCTCAAAGAGAAAGCCGAAGCCTTTGATGCCATAAGGTCACTGTACAACTTTGTGGAGACTCAGCACAAGACGAGGATCACGCAACTGCAGAATGACCGTGGAGCTGAGTTCATGTGCAGAAAGTTCCAGGACTGGGTAAGGCGTAAGGGCATATGCCATTTCCGCACAGTGCCATTCATTCCCACTCAGAATGGTGTTGCTGAGAAAAGAAATGGGATTCTGCAGACTATGGGTGGTGCACTAATTACACTCTGAACCGCACCTGGAGCAGCTTCGTGGACCAGACCCCATATTTTCTGGTCCATGGTAGGAAGCCAAGACTTGTGTGTATTTGGCTCCTATGCTTGGGTGCACATCCCCAAGCAGTTGCGGAAAAAGGGGAGATCCATCTCTCAGAGACGGAGATTCTTGGGCTACGCTCCTGGCTCCAAGGCTTACCGGTTCCTGGGAGAAGGGGGCAGAACTGTGACTTCCCAATCTGCCTCCTTCAAAGAGGACTCCAACTGGACCCAGATCCACTCAAATGATCTGGGCCCATACATCAACCAACCCAGCAAAGCTACACTGACCCCAACACAGCCTAAGACAGGCCCTGCCACTGGCAAGAGCGAGGAACAGGACGAAGACCTATTGGACCTACCTGGTTCAGATGGGGAGGATGAGCCATCCTATCCTGAGGGGGAAGACACACCATCTTCACCCAACTCTTCACCTCCAGCAACGCCCCAGAGGCCCGTGATGCCCAACGCCTGGGACCAAGGACCTCCACATCCCAGTTGTGAATGGCCAGCTGATGGGGAACCCACAGAAGAAAAAGGCAGTGAGTGGCAGGAGGTCAGGAGATCAAAGTGATCCAACAAGGGGGTCCCACCAAAGAGAATCGACATTGGACACATAGTGTCTGTCAACAGCATTGTGGTCACTCCAAAGTCTTTCTCTGAAATCCAGGAGCTGCCCATAGAAGAACAGGAAAAGTGGCAGCTCACGATGGAGTGGGAAATGGAGAGCCTCAGAAAGCTCAAGGTCTTCACCCCCCAGCAACCACCAAAGGCGAAGAAGGTCATTGGCACAAGGTGGGTTTTCAAGGCCAAACCACTTGCCAATGGCCACCACCTATACAAGGCCCGTTAGGTAGCACAGGGGTTTACCCACTGCTACATAGAGGACTACATGGAGACCTACTCTCCAACCATCTGGGCAGAGAATGTCAAAGCTGCCCTCATAACCACAGCTGCTCTGGGAGAGGAAGTTTACCAGTTTGACATCCAGACAGTCTACCTCCACACCAACTTGGACTGGCAGATCTATGTGAGGGCCCCTCCTGGTTACCAGCAGGAGGGGGGGGGAAACATGGCTGCTCCAAAAGGGATTATATGGCCTCAAGCAGTTTGGGAAACTTTGGTATGACTGCCTTAGAAAAATTTTAGAACAAATTGGCTTCAGGGCATCTCAAACATTTTTACACGTAACTCCAAGGTTGCCATGGAATGGGTATTGGTTTACATGGATGACCTCCTATACATAGGGCCTGGCAAGAAGGGGTGTGATGAATTTGCCAGGGCCCTGGGGAAAAGGTTTACCCTGAAGTCCTTGGGGCGGGTTGACAGGTACCTGGGTGTACACATCTTGGCCACTGAGAAGGGGTTTGCCCTATCTCAGAAAGAAAAGATTGAGGAGTTGTTGGCCAGATGCAAAATGGCAGTCTAAACCAACACGTAGCCCCATACAAAGTGACTACTAGAGTCACACTCACAAGGACAGCCCTGAGTTCACAAATAACAAGTTATACAGATCTGTGATTGGCTCCTTGCTATATATCAGCAATTGGAGCAGGCCTGACATAGCTTTAGCTATGAACCTATTGTCCAGGCATGTGGAAAACCCAAAGGAATTCCACTGGGCTGCTGTTAAGAGGATACTTAGGTACCTCAGGGGCACGGCTGATACCCTCCATGTGCTGGAACCAGAGAAGGGGACCCAGCTCTCCGCTTACTCGGACACAGACTGGGCTGGTGACACAAAGAGTAGATGGAGCACCTCTGGTTTCCTCGTATTGCTAAATGGCTATCCTATCTATTGGCACGTTAGGCAGCAAAAATTTGTTTCTTGCTCCACGGCCAGACACAGCCAATGACTTGATTTGGTTCAATGCTCTAGTAATGAGCATCTGGGCACCTCCTCCTCTGCCCATCCAAATTTAAGAGGACAATACGGCCACAATTGGAATCTCCAGGGCATACGTGTGGGCTCTAGGTCCCGTCACATAGACATCCGCTACAAAAATGTCAGGCAGCTTGCCAGGATGGGGTTTGTACATGTCAAACACTGTAGTACAACCGATCAGATAGCTGATCTGTTCACCAAACCAGTACCTATCGATTGACACAACCTTCTGTGCAAACGTTTGTGTTTGGTATTGTAAATGTATACCATGCTTTCGTATGTCTATGATCCTGCTTATGATCACACACATTCACTGGTCCCTGTCAATGGCTGGCAAGAAGGGGAATTGTTAGATGTCTTTGTGCCAGCCAGGGCAGTTTCCCAATTGGCCACTAGATGGCAGCAAAGAGGCACCTTTACTCCCACTGGTGGGTCAGGGGCCTCTGGCCCCTGCAGCCCCATTGGGAAGAGTTAATGGCCCTCCAGCCCCCTCATTCCTATTGGTAAGGGAGGGGCCAGGGGCCCCTATAAGACCCCCTCCCCAGGAGGTGTTCTCCAGCTCTTGTTGTAGCTCCCTTTGGGACTGATCCATGGGCTCAATCCTGGCATGGATGCCTCCATGCCAAGGAACTCATTCTCTATGCTTTATCCCTAAATAAAGCTTTACTTGATTGCATCTCTGCGTGCTGCCTCTTTATTAGAAGCTCCTCAACGGACCATCGAACTTGTGAAAACCTCTAACATTGCATTTGTTAAGTTGGTAACATGGTTTTTGAGTGAATCTGGATTTCTCATTGATTTTGATTGGCAGGAAGTCGCAAAGCTGATCACATGACCCTGGGACACTGCAGCCGTCATAAACATGAATCAGCTGCCAAGCATCTGAATTTTGATCGTGTGACCATGGGGGTGCTGCAATGGTCATAAGTGTGAAAAACAGTTATGTCACTTTTTTCAGTGCCATTCTAACTTTGAATGGTCACTAAATGAACTGTTGTAAGTCGAGGACTACCTGTATACCTATATGGAAGAAAGGAACAAAAGGAAAACCTATGGAAGAAATTGGCATCAAAGGTCTTTGTAAAAAAAAACACCGTGTTTCCATGAAAATAAGTCCCTGTCTTATGTTTTTTGAACCCTGAAATAAGTGCTTGGCCTTATTCTCGGGGAGGTCTTATTATTTTGGGGTGCATGGAACAAGATAGAGCTCCTCTTGCTGTCTTACCTGATTTCCAGCTCTGCATTTAAATATTTTTGGGGAAGGCTTATTTTCAGGGGGGAGGCTTATTTTAGTGCATGTGCTCAAAAGCCCGATTGGGCTTATCAGGGGATGTCTTATTTTTGGGGAAACAGGGTATGTGGAGGCAATATGGTGACTCTGTAAACTGCTTAGAGCTCTATGAAGTGGCATATAAGTCTAAGTGCTATTGCTATCTTTAAATATTTTTTTTTAATTAAAGTTCTGTTTGAGAAAGAAATTTGATACTGATCATACAGGCCATAGGCCTACCTATGCATTTCAATACCCAAGGAAACAGTCCTGCGCCCACCCCTGGGGTACAAGATTATGGCTTCTTGCAGGGGGTGTCTTTCCTGCCTTTATCTGTGGGAAATGGCAGCTCACACAGGGCCTTCTCATGAATCCACTATGCCATGGATGAACCATTATTCTGCGATCACAGCATGACACAGAAAGAGGAGGACCAGTCCTTGTGTGATCCACATGTGACTGAATCATCAGAACAGAGCTATGTCTCATGTACTTATCTTACTCTTCTTTTTAACCTTATTAGACTTATTCTTAATTATGCATCCTTGCAGGAATGTGCTGTCAAGTACTTAAAAGAATTTAGCTAAATTTCTGCATATCAAGCAATCCTGAAAAGAGGTATGTTTGCACCGAATGATTTTTATCTCGGGCCAGTTCTTTCCAAACAATTTCAGCTATTAGCATCAGTGGATCATACTCAAGCTTGACCTGTCTAGTAAACTTAGCTTAACTAATTTTACACAGAGAAGCTCTGCAGCAAAACTCTGACAGAGCGCAAGTTCTTTGTGTGAAGGATCAAGTAGTAAGTGACATGACAGATGCCAAGAGGCCAAGATGTTGCCTGGCAGAGCAGACACCTTAGTGCTAGGAAACAGGTTCATATAAAGCAGCTTCTTATATTTCTTCAAAAAGAAAGGATGACATTTCTTTTTTTCTGCAGACTTCTGCTTGTCCTTCGTGCTTGGACAACCACATCCACGGTAATACAAAGATTTCTCCTTGAATTGGTTATTGGTACCAGAAACAAGCTGACTGGCTTGAATTAATCCTTTCCAAATACAGGTATTCTCAACTAACAACTCTTAGTTTAGCAACTGTTCCAAGTTACAGCAGCACTGAAAAAAGTGACTTAAGACTCGTCCTCACACTTATGAGTGTCGCAGCATTCCCACGGTCAAGTAATCAAAATTTGGCGGCTTGGCAACTGGCATGTATTTACAACCGTTGCAGTATCCCATTTGCAATCTTCCCAGCAGGCTTCTGACAAGGAAAGACAATGGAGGAAGACAGATTTGTTTAACATCACCTAACAGCTGCAGTGATTCGCTTAACAACCATGGCAAAAAAGGTTGTAAAATTAGGCATGACTCACTTAACAACTGTCTTGCTTAGCAGTGGGAATTATGGTCCCAACTGTGGTCGTAAGTCAAGGAATACCTACACAGTTTTCACCAGAGTTGAAAATTACACATTTCTTAAAGTTATCCTTAAATCCATGGAACTCAGGCATAACTGGATTTTAGAAAGATGAAATGCATTTTTAGAATTACTGTTTGCCCATAGTTAAGAATAACAGGCTGAAGTAACAACTAAGAGTTATTGACCTTTTGAATTATTGTGAAACCTCTATTTTATTCTACTGAACATAGTATTTGCAGGTCTTAACTCAAATGTGTCTCTTCCAATAAAGTCCATAAACACAGAACCTGTTACATTATGAGCCAGTCTGGTAGTGGGCAGTTTGGATAGTCCAATACTTCACTATCACTGGTTGTCTATGGAGATTCCCAAGATATCCAGGTCATGGAGGTGCTTTTTCCCAAAAGGCAACTGAACTTTGTTTTTCCCTGAAGACGTTTCACTTCTTGTCCAAGAAGCTTCTTCAGTTCTGACTGAATGGTGGAGAGTAGAAGGATTTAATCAGGTAGTCCTTAACTTACAACAGTTCATTTAGTGACGGTTCGAAGTTAGAACGGCACTGAAAAAAGCGTTTTATGACAATTTTTCACACTTATGACCACTGCAGCTTCCCCAAGGTCACATGATTTACATTTGGATGCTTGATTGACAACAACTGTTTATGTTTATGACGGTTGCTGTGACTTGGGGTCATGTGAAACTTCTTTTGCAATCTTCTGACAAGCAGAGACAATGGGGAAGCCAGATTCACTTAACAACTGCAGTGATTCACGTAACAAATGTGGCAGGAAAAGTCATAAAATGGGGCCAAACTCGTTTAACCAATTTCTCACATAACATAAATTTGTGGCTCAATTGTGGCTGTAAGTTGAGGATTGCCTGTATTCCTTGCAGTCATCTGTTCGTTAGCACTCTGAGAGTTTTGGAGGCCACTTAGCACTCTGAGAGTTTTGGAGGCCACTGAGCACCTGTGCCCTCAGGGTCAGCTGAATAGTGAAAATGGGTGTGGAACCTTCTTGGAACTGCTGAAAGGACTGTGTGTTGTAAACAGGAGATAGGTGGTGTCATACCCTTCTCCTGTTGAGAGTGGTCTGTTCAGTCATAATGAAGATGGCCTCTTTGACCCTTCTTTCAAACCAGCAGTCCTCTCCATCCACAATGTGGACTTTGCTGTCTTCAGAAGTGTGGCCTTTGTCTTTCAAATGCAGATGGACTGCTGAATCTGGTCCTGATGGTCCTTTGTTCTCCTATGTTGTGCCATGTGTTTGTGAAGCAGTTGCTTTGTTTCTTAAATGTACAGATCTGTACAGGTCTCATTGCATTGTACTGCATATATCATATGAATAGAATAGAATAGAATTCTTTATTGGCCAAGTGTGATTGGACACACAAGGAATTTGTCTTGGTGCATA
>JANHFM010015163.1:0-11736 GCA_032468115.1 Grayia smithii | reverse complement strand
AGAATTCCCCAGCCAGCTCTGCTCTGCTGGGGAATTCTGGGAGTTGAAGTCCATACATCTTCCAGTGGCCAAGGTTGAGAAACACTGGCTTAAGAGAAGCTCGTTTTAACATAAGATACCCCTTCTGGGCACTGTAATCCAACATATCCATGTCTTTCAGTAAATACACATGAAAAGAGCCCAACACAGAATAACCTACTTACAAGTAGGCCTCGACTTACAACCTTTCATTTAGTGACCGTTTGAAATTACAATGGCACTGAAAAAAGTGACTTATGACTGTTTTTCACCCTTTCACAGCATCCCTATGGTCATGTGATCAAAATTCAGGCGCTTGGCAACGGGTTCATATTTATGATGGTTGCAGTGTCCCAGGATCGTGCCATTCCCTTTTGCGACCTTCTGACAAGCAAAGTCAATGGGGGAAGCCAGGTTTACATAACAACTGTGTTACTAACCTAACAACAGCAGCGGTTCACTTAACAACTGCGGCAATAAAGGTCATAAAAGGTCAGCAAAACTCACTTAACCATTGTCTCACTTATCATCAGAAATGTTGGGCTCCATTGTGGTCGTAAATGGAGGACTATCTTTCCTCCATGTGGTTTTCAATGAGGAATCTCACATGAAAAAAAAATCAAATCCTCCAAAATTCTTGGACACTCTGTGCATTTTCCTTCTTAACGTCAACCTGCTGTCAGTCCTGGAGGCCATCTTTTACTTTGGATCTTCAGGGCTGCCACATTTAGTGCTGTGGGAAACTGGGAGGGGGGGATTGTATGGAGTGGTGGAGATATCTAGCCATAATAACATTCTTTTCTTTGAGAGTCAAGGACATCCTGCCCTGCATCTGGAGGCATGGGGTGACTAGGAGGCATCTCCAGTTGGAAAGGTGCATTGATTGGACATGTGATGGACATGTGGGTGTTGGGGCATGGACTTGCATTTTCCTCTGGGTGTGGAAAACCTGGAAGCTTTCAGATTTGGGCTTTCCCAGATGTGCCAATATGACATCTCTAATAAAATAGAACTTTGAGGAAACTCTAGCCTCTGAGTCTTCTTTCATTGGGGGTGTTACTTGGATCCCTGACAACCTGTTCTGATATAAGAACACTCATATACTAACTGCAAAAGCATCTCTCCCAAATGTATAGCTATATATAGCACAAAAACCCAAAGGGAAAATTATATTTTAAACATTTTTTTTCAGGTTCGCTCTTGCTTGTTTTTCCTGATATATTATTTCACTATAAAATTGAAGAATAAAATATCCCAATGTGAAAATAAGAACTAAGAAAAATAAAGCTGAAATAATAATATCTTCAAGAAAGAAGGCACAATTTCAAAGTTTTATCATCTTACTCAAAGAAAGAAAAACAGAGGACAAACTCTGTAAAACGCAAATGTCTTACTTCTTCCCATTTTTCCCCATTAGTTAATTACTTCATTATCAAAATGCCTCGCACCTTTTCAAGCCAGTAAACATCACCCATGGATTTCTGAATCATTTCCACTTCAGGAAATGAAAGGACAACGGCACTGATGAATTTCATCCACATGATGTCAGGCTTGCTTGTGCCTTTCCAAGAATTCATAAACCCTGGGAATAACATGCACCAAGTAGTGATATTGACTAAGTTCAAAATTGTTTGAATTATGAATTTATGAAGCCCCTTATCATAAACTATGGTAAAAATGGAGTGGCATTTCCTGTAAAAGTTCATAATTTACTCTGACTCAACTATAAATCAGGTTGTATTTATTTAGTGTTAGTAATCAACAGAGCTAACCAGCTACTGCATGGAATCTGAGGAAAACGTTTGACTTTGCTCTACTGAAATTTCAGTTGATCGTTGTTATGCTATTCTATCAACTACATATCTAAACCCTTTCTGTGTGATTGTGCCTCAGTTTATAGTAAACACTTCAAGCACTTCGATAAATTCACATTGATTGCTATGACAGACCAGGTAGTCTGGCACAATTTAGTTATTTGTTTTATCAATCAATTTTTTTATTACATGCTCACTAAAAACATTAAATTCATTTCTAATTCCCAGTACACACAGAAATTCTACTGAATGTATATCCCCTAGAATCAGGGGTGTCACGCTTAGGCTATGCCCACCCCAGCTCCGCAAAGGCAAAAAACATCACGATACGTCACGTGATGTCAAGTGAGGCGATTGAATTTGCCACCCGTGCACTTATTTAAAAGTCAGCATTAGTGTGTGTATTTCAGGAGAGAATCTTTTGAAATTCCAAGGAGCTGTTCATCAGTGTTAGTGCTGAAAATCATACATCTCTGAAAATTTAAACAAGTACTGCACCTTTAGCATATGAATATTTGGTCTCCACCACACAGCCCATCTCTTCTTATATAGACACTTTAAAAGCTATAATTATTCATCCAGTTTTTCCTTCACTGGCAACAGGTAGCTTTAAACCGGAGGAATATATGTGAGTGAATTCAGAGCAGCACCACTTTTCTTTACTTTCTTTACAAATTTAGAGATGCCCAATTTATGTGTAAAATTGGGACCAGAATCTGAGTCATTGAGTTAAATGGTTGTTGAGTGGGCCCACATGACTGCTTTACTTAATGATTACAATCCTGGCATTCTTGATTGTGGTTGTTAAGCAATCTCATGGATTGTTTATACCCACCGATGCTTCAGGAAGGCCTCAGGGATATCTGTGAGGGAGACTCCATTTAGGAGCTGAAAATACTAAATAAATCCAAACTCCTAAATAAATTCAAGCAGGATTTTCAGTCCCTGATCAAACAGACACTCATGTGTGACTTCTGCTATGCCTCCCAGGATGTCAGGCCCAAGCCCAGAGATGACCACAGCAAAATCCAATCAAGTTCAATCCTTTATTTGCTTATATCTAGTGGACAGAATCTAGCTGAACTAAAGCTATAACTTTGTAGCCTACTAGATGGATCCTGAGAGATTCGAGGATATGTCTATCCTAAATCTCTTCCCTGTCTCATTCAGCTCAGGCTTGTACAATTCTTTAATCCATGCCTCTCTCTGTGTGTTGGCGAAATTCTCTCCAACTGCTCCTGCAAGTGCACACTCCATCACATCAGGCCTCACCTCCCCCCCACCCCCAAGACACCTCACATTCCTTAATTTACTACACTGCTTCTCCATTTGCTGTTTGGATTTCAGCTCTATTTTGTCTCTGGGGGCTGGCTGAAAGAGCTGCCTGCTGAAGGATTTTAGTTCCTCTCTGTTGTAGGTCGAGGACTAAGCCCAATAACAGAAGGAGACAGGTAGGATCAATGTAAGTCTTGTTTATTGATAAGATATCAATAGGTAACTTACATGGCTCTAATGTAGTTCCTTTCTCTCCACAGGTACATACAAGAAGCAAGGAGTGAACCCAGGCACAAGTTCTTATAGCAAGGGGGCGGAGACATGAACAAAGGTCAGTCACATGAACATGAGCATTGTTACATTAACCCTTTACATACATCATACATTGTTAGTTAGATATTTCATCCCAACACTCTCAGTGCATGGAAGGGAATTCTTTCCATGGGTGCAGGAATGGAGGTGAAACCTTCATGAAGGAGTTCAGCTCCCCTTGGCTGGCAGCTCTTTCAGCCAGTCCTGAAAGATGAGAGGGCAGCAGCAGCTTACAATCTTCCCTGCTGGGTTCTCCATTGATGGGGAAAATAGCAGAGAAGACGGCAAACAGCAATCACATGATCATAAAGTGTTTGACAACTGGTTGTAAGTGTGAACAGGTTTTCAGCACCCAGATTGCAATTATGTGACTGCAGGGCTGATGAATGGTAAGTCATTGACTACCTGTAAGCAGTTGAGGTAAGGAATGTTTTTACAGTGAAATGGATATGCTTGCATACAGACAAAACTGGACACAAGGTGGTAGAAGAAAATGGACTTTATATGAAAGTTATATTGCAAATGTATGCATATCTGCTTTCAGGAGTTCAGTGGGATTTCCTCCAAAGTAAATGTGTAGAGAAAGTCACTTAAACACAGGTGCACACTAGGGCTGCTTAGGCTATGGACCAGCAAACAAATAATCCAGTTACCGTGTTAACAGAAACTTACTCAAGATTATTCACAAGACGCAAGTAGATGAAGTAGATGAAGCATCAAAATAAAGTAAAAAAACCCAGGCTCCAAAACAAGTCAGCATATAAGAGGAAAGGCCAGAAGTACTGAAAACCAGAACTTTTGTGCTGGTTTGACCTGATAGGTTATAAACCTGAGTTTGACACTGAGTTCTAAAACCACAGGTTCTTGTCTGTTATCCATCACACTGGCTGGAAAAAAACTCCTCATGAATTGGTCCCCTGTCCACATGGCCAACTAGCCTTAGGGACAACTGGAGGCAGTTAAAGGGAGAGCTGGGTGGGCAGGTGAGTGAGTGGCAGAACGCAGAGTGGCAATGCAACAGGTGTTTCCCATTTTCAGACACACACACACTGTTGCTGCCACCACGTCGAGTTCTGGGCTGTTTGGTGGTGGCAGTGGTACGCAGGGTGGGTGATGGGGAGGCGGTAGCAGTCAGGAGCATCCTATTCTCACACCCACCATCGACACTGCCACACCAATACCCAGGCTACCGCAGCAAGTTGTCCCCATGGCGAGTAGGTTGTGTGGAGTTGTCCTGCTGTGACTTGGCACTGGTGAGTTGGCAGAGATGACTTGGCAGTGGCGAGCTGCAGTGGTGAATTGGCCACACCGAATTGTCCTATTCCGACTTCCTTTTGCCAAGAGTATAATCAATTTGATTTCTGTACGCTCCATTTGTTTTAACAATGTAAAATAAGCGGATTTCCAAAAACTCCTTGCTTTCCTGCTTCATTTCTGATTCCAAGATGATAGAGTTTTCCTCCTTACTGTTTCCAACTTTGGAATTCTAGGCTCTGGTCACAACAGGATATCTTGTTGCTTGCATGTTCTGCTGAATTTCAGATTGAGCTTGCCCATAAAACTCATCAACCTCCTCTTGTTCTGCATTAGTGGTTGGAGCATGACCTTGGATAATTGTCATATTAAACGATTGTCTGCGAAGTCTAATGATATTATTTGGTCACTGGCTACATTGTGGTTAAGTACTATATTAGCTATATCCTTCCTGACACAGATCCTTCTTGTGTTTCCTGTTTTGGGAAGTAAACACTGCAGTCTTCTGTCTGAAAGTGTTTGGTCGCACTCAATCTCAATTTGCTTATGCCTAAGATGTCAATGTGCATTTGATACATTTCATTTTTTGCTTTCTGGAGCTTTCTCATGTTTGGGTTTTTTACACTCCATGTTACCCCTATAATTCTGCCTTTGCACATTCAGATTTTCTTTTCTTGGATGAACTAGATATCCCAAAGGCTTTAATCTAGCCATGTCATAAACACCATTAGTGCTCCAAAATCATCTTCCTCAACATCACGTTGAGGGCCATCTGACCTGAGGGGCCCATCATCTGGCACTGTATCATCAATCACTTTATACTACTTATCCATGTAGTTTTATTAATAACACACAAAAGTGATTTACCATTGCCTTCTCTCACATAGTATGAAGCAATGCCTTTGTCATTGTCACTAAAGGGATCATCCATCTTCAGCGTCTTCATATATCACTGCAGTCCAATATAGGTACCTGATTGCTTTAGCTAGGTATGCCTTGAGTAACTGTTAATAGTGTATATACTTGTGGTATATTTTCACCATTCTTATTCATCCCTTCCAAGAACACTCACTGTCACAGTAAGGCAGCATAGCACAACTTGTAATGTACAAGTTACATTCCCAAAATATCCCCATATAGTATGGCTGTAATATTATCATTTATCTTCTGTTATCTTCTTCACTCCCCTTTCTTATTAGGATGATCATGATGGTTCTGTTGCTTGTCATTATACATTGAGAGCTTCTACACCAGAGACAAATTCTTTGTGTGTTTAACCAAACTTGGCCAAACAAAGCATTCTATTCTATTCTATTCTATTCTATTCTATTCTATTCTATTCTATTCTATTCCATTCCATTCCATTCCACCCCACCCCACTCCATTCCATCTCATCCCATCAAATGTCAAATGTGATTGACATAAACATATCTCAAAACTAGTCAGTCTTGTGAGGCAACCCATACAAAAAACACAACCAGAAGTACCAGCTCTATCTTTATTGAGAAGTTACGTTAATAGAATCTTTTCCATTGGTGGATTTAGCTGCTGTTTGTATGACAGTTGCCTAGTCTGCAGCCATTTTTTTTAGGATTGGGATTAGGGTTAGGATTAAGGTTAATAATCATTTTTCTCCCAAGGTGATTCCCATGTACTATTACAAAACTGCCTTAGGTACCCCAAATGGCTCGCTCTTTCAGGAATTGTTACTTACAACAACATTCATAAGCACTCCATCCTTAGACCATATGCTGGCAATAGTTCACATAACATATCATGATGAAACCAGATTCAACTGCTACTGCATTTTGACAGCATACTATGAAAGGTTCCCTGGGAAACTCAAAAAAATTAAATTTAGGACAAATAGAGCTTGCAGGCTGCACTCTCTTCTATTTTATTGGCACCTGGGGGAAAGATAATAAACCTGACTTCATTGTTTGCACTAGCTTTCCTCAAACTGTGGATCTCTTTATTGGGTGATTATGGATATTAGTAAGCTTATGGTGTATTTCTCCTGCTTCCCCTATTTTAGAGTGTACAGTGCTTTCAATAATTTGTTTTTTGTTTATCAAACATACATATTTGTTATTTCTAGATGTACCAGTTTATGAGCTGTTCCCTTGTGCATTAGGTACAATATGTTCAGTACGCACATAGGAAGTTCAAGAGAAGGATGTCACTGAGAATGTTGTTTATGTATTTTTCCAGACGGCCAATTCTCAGTGGTAGAAAACTGCTGGTAAAACAACAACATGATTAGCATGTTGAAGTCATCAACCAGAATCGATAAGACATTAAAATGAAGTGATAAAAAATAAAGCTGTCTAAAAATTCCTCCAATGATCTCTCAGTACAGTTTTGAAACAGAGAAAAATATAAATTCTCCTACATGGGATTTCCTTTTCAGAATAGTTTTGGAAAAACATCTGATGTGAAACCCCCCAGGAAATAGGTTGTTAACTGGAACTAATAGCAATAACAATAGCATTTAGACTTATATACTGCTCCATATTGCTTTACAGCATTCTCCAGGCAATTCACTATGTCAGCATTATTTGCATTTTGCCCCCACAATCTAGATCCTCATAATAAAAATGATCACAATCTTGCAGGAATATCCTAGTGATGGGATGGTGGGGTTGCTTTTAATGTATAGCATAATTGATTCTTTCTTGACAGCTTCTCTTAATCACTGGAATAGCATCAAAAGAAAGATGTCATGGATGCAGTATTCAACACTGCAGTAATGTTCAAAAGGTTACCTCCTGGCATAGTCAACCTCAGTAATACTTTCAGTGGATTATACCCCATAGCCACATATGAAAATGACAGTTTCTTAAAATAAAGCCACCATATGTGTTACACTTCAGCTTCTATAATTGCCATAGCATGGACAACACAACTATATCTCCTGGGAAATACAGCGGACGAATTAATCTGAGGGGACCAATTTGGTGAAGTCTTAAATTTACTGAATTTTAAAATGTTATTTTCCAGTAGCTCAATGAACACAAAGATTCCTATAGCAATTGTGGCATTCATTTTATCAGTCTTGGTTATATAGCTCCTTTCATGTGGCTAGATTTGCAATTTTTACTAAAGGTTAGTTGCTTCCCCCAAGTATAGTTTTTACAAAAGGGAAAGTTGGTTATGTTTTCATGGACAGCACTTCAGGAAGAAGAGCAGAAATGAAACATATCCAGTGATCCAAACACAGGATCAGCACTATTAAGCTGGACAGCTCCCATCACACATCTGGAGAGAAATGCAAGATAATACGCCAAGAGCAATCCCCCATACTGCAGTTTGTCATCAATCACATGGAGAGTCAAACCAGTGGGCGATTTGCACAAAGAAATTTGTTCATGATGCATGCCTCACACTCAGTGAATTAAAACAATGATTGCATTTTGGTATATGACTACACAGAGTTCCCTTCACAAGGAAACACTGCCATAGAAGAATCATCAAGCGGTATGTTTTCGGTATGTCATAAATTGTGAAGACTCATTCTCTGCTCTAGAGAACATTTGTTTGGAACAAATGAATTTCATACTAGCAACCCTTTAGTTTGCAGCATTTTGTTTGAAGTCCTCAGGGGCATTACTGGAGGCCTGCAATTTGAAAGTTGAGACTCTCTCTCTCTTTGTCTTCCCCCCCTTTCTTTATGATATTTTATATTTGTTATCTTTCCTGCATAATTCTTCTGAACCTATGAACCGGTCCAACTTCAGATTTATCTCTTGGCATAAAAAGTATCTCTCTTTCTTTGTTTCTCTGAAAGGGTCGAAGTGCATGCCAATTTTAGATGATCTTTCTGTGCTTGCCATGTTGTTCTGTGTGGATCTCATGCGCCAATGAATCTTGGCTTTGGTATCACAACATCTCAGCACTTTTTCCTCTTTCATATCTACCAACCTGCCTTTAATATCGGCTCTTTCATTGCTCCCAAAGTGACGATAACTTTTCAGAAACGGCTCCTTCTTTACAAAGGAAGATTTTGCTACAAGTTATTCCTGAAAGATACTACTCTTTAGATATATACAGAGACTCAGACAGACAGACACAGAACAAGCATAGTTTGTAAAAAGAGCAGTCTCTGCTTGTCACGATAAAAACCATCTCTTCACACTGAGTTCACCTTGATAATAGCTGTCACTGTTGGCATAAAATAGGAATCTGATCACAGCAGCTTCCAACCAGTCAAACCTGAGAGTTATATCTACCAATAAATTGGCATGAGTAAAAGTAACCGAGGGATACTCCAGTTTGTGTCAGCAGTATTGCGATTTATCCATAAATTCCCCGTAATTTAAAAGTTGTCTGTGGAAAAATCTGCATTATCCTTCTGAATTACTGTTGCCAGACAGTATTACTGTCTGACTAATAATTATTATTTTCAAAGGTAACTGGAGATAGCTCAAAAGGGTAGTATTTTTTAATACATTTTAGTACATGTAGATGTTCTGCTTTAGCACAGTACAAAAGAAAAGGGTTGATCTTGAGGATTTGTCCCAAAGAACTGAAATTCTTTGCCCATTGCCTGCCTCCCCCCTTTAATTTAATCCAGGATTATACTTTCTATAATGATCTATGGGGAACCTCTGGCCTATATCAATAAACATTTAACATAAAAGTCTTTCTTGCTGTTGTTGTCCTGCAATTGATATTCATATTTCCCATCTGGTCCAAAGGGTTGTCATCTTAACTAATAGCTCTCAAGGCTGTAACTCACTTTCTCATTGAATAAAACTCTGCTTTGTTTTTATTTTTTACTTTGGTCCTTTCTGTTTGTGTAGGGAAGTGAAAGCCGCTTTGTTCAGAGGTGCAGCTGCTATTGGAGATAAAATATGTCCAGTCCTGGCCCACTCAGTAGGCATGTATCCAATGAGGTGGTTGTTATGTGTTGAATACTTGACATGGTTGACGAAGGGGGAGAGGAGCCCAGAGGACCAACATACTTGTATCAAACATTGGGTACAAGGGCAAGGTTGGCATCATGACATGCCTGTGCTGATATTTTGACCCAATTTCAATATGCCATGGTCATCTGCAAAGATGGATTTCTCTTTACATGTCGCTGAGGATACTGTTCCATGGCAAAAAAAATAAATAAAAAAATAAAAAATCAGAAGAAGAAGCCCAGTAGCATTTTTTTCTGACTAAGAAATATTATTAAAAGGAATAAATTCTGGTGATCTGCTATGGCATTTTTGCCACAACAGGCTAACATGGGTCTCATTTTACAATTACGAGGCTTAAGCCAACATTTAAGTAAGAATCAGCTGTCACTTGAGTTGGCTTTTATATATGGAATAATTAAGAGCAACTTTTTGCTTTTTGCTTTAGGCAACAAAATATTGAGGTCCTGGGGACAATTAAGCACTAATTTTTCTACACTAGAGTGCTTTCCTGGCAGAATTTTTTGCAGAATAAGATATTGTTTCTAATAATGTTGGGAATATTCAGGAAAATAAATAAAAGCATTGAAAGGGGGAATTGTGGAATAGCTATAGCTATAGATAACTATAGCTAAAATACAGCAAAGAACTCAGAATGGGTAAGGTCCAGGGTTCAATCTCTCGGTAGGGACTAGGGAAAAAAACAGACCTGAAATCCTGGACAACAGCTCTCAATCAATAGTTCATAAGACTATGCTATGATATAATTGGTTTGATTTTGGATTAACATAGCACATAAACCAAACTCATTAATCAGACCATCTGCTAAATCTAGTCATTGATCATAATATTGAGCTACACAGATCAATATAAAGTAGTTTATATATTGTCCCTTTATTTAGGAAATATTATTCTTGAATAGTTACCTACTTCTAAAATGGGATAAGATATTTATACAAGAAGCATAGAATCTTCCAATATATATATATTGATGAAAAAGGGATGACAAAGAAATGGATATGACCAGTGGTGGGTTGCCACCGGTTCGGTCCGGTTTGCGCGAATAGGTAGCGGTGATGCGGTGACATCACCGAACCGGTTCTACGCGTCCTGGACCGCCACCCTCCTGCGCGCCCGTACTTACTTTTTTCCCCCGAAAACTGCAAAAATAGCGTTCTGCGCATGTGCAGAGTGTTTTTTTTCTATTTTTTCTGAAAACGGAGTTTCTGCGCATGTGCGGTGGCACGCTTTAGGCACACGCGAGCAAAGCAAGCGCTCGTGCACAAATCGCGCATGCGCGCGTGCACAAAGAGAACCAGTAGTAAAGATAGGTAGAACCCACCCCTGGATATGACTATATATATGTCTTCGTAGATTTTCATGGGTATAGGTATGCAAGTCTTGGTGTATTCTGTTTTTTTCCTATGTAAAATTGAGAGTATCTTGGCAACGTTTTGATGAGGTCCCACTCGTCATCTTCAGACTGGTGTCTTCGGCTTCGTGCTTGTGAGAGCAAAGCATGATCGGAGCTGCCGTCTCTCTCTAAATACTGGTGGGGAGGTGGAAAGTGCTGGTTTTGTTGCTGTAAGCAGATTGGTTGGCTGTGTTGTTACATCCTGATTGGCTGATGGAGTTGATGTTTTCAGATTAATCGGCTGTTTCTTGACATTCTGTGTGGGTATGGTCCTAGCTGTGTGCCCATTAGTCTTTTGTTTTATGATGACCTGGGTAATGGGCTGTGGGGTAGCATCCTGAGCTCTAGTATTGTGACATCCTGAGTCCTTTGCTGCACCCCAGGCTTTGGTTTGGCTCCGAGTTTGAGGTCTTGTCATGTGTTCATGGCATGTGTCAGTTTGCTTTGTGTATGGATTGGAGGGGAGTGCAGTACCTGGTGATGCCGCCATGGTTTGGCTTCTGGATGGTGGTTGTATTTCGTCTATGGGATGGGTTTGGATTTGAATCTGGTGAGGATGATTGGTGGTGGCGTCATGTGTTATTCTGGGTCAGGTGTCAATTTTCGTGGCTGGGACTTGTTTGTTGACTACGGCTAGTTTCCAGATGTCTGGTAGGCGGGAAGTATCGTCACATTTATTCATGTTATGGGGGTGTTTCTCTATTTCGATGGCTTCCATAATTATTCTCTTGTTGAAGTGTTCAGT
>JANHFM010015044.1:0-11752 GCA_032468115.1 Grayia smithii | reverse complement strand
AAACAAGATGAAATATGCTTGTGAATTAATAAGTGCAAAATATGTATAATTCAGAAACAGACAAACCCATCCACCCCCACAGTCTAAAGACTGTTTAAGGAGGTTCCATGGAATTAGAAGACAATGAAATAAAGTACCATGGGAAAAAGTCATACTCAAATGCACACTTTGGAGCTTAAATTGGCAATATTTTCAAACATTACCATTTCCCTTCCCCAGTTCCTCAAAAAGCTAAGTGAAACTGACTCATGATTGTTCTCAATGGTTGCCAATTTTAAAGACAGACTACCAGCATGAAATGAAGAACCTAGGAAATGGAGTGAGCCGAGCCGACTCCACCATTTCAAAGGAAGAAACTAGATTTTGCTACAATTGGAAAAAAATAACTCAGAAATAAATTGACTGGGCGCGGAACTCAACTCAGATCATGGGAATAAACGGATCTGAGGCTGATTTCAAAATGTGACAAAATCTCTGGGTAGAAATGTTCTCAGATGCACAAGATGTTGTGAGATCTCAAGGGCCATATTGGTAGTCTTCCTTTAGCAAACCACAATTGGGACCAGCAACTAAGTGAAGCCACTAAGTGAAACCACAACTTGCTTATGATTTTTCTTTGCTTTACAGACCTGCAAATGTCATAAATACAAGGACTGTGAAGGTTATAAATGCAAGAACGTGTTCCTAGTTGCATTATTTGTATATTACCATTTTATGAATTTTGGAAGTGTGTCTTTTCTGTGGCAGCCCCCGCTCTGTGCAACACCTTCCTCCTGAAGTTCAGCAGGCCAATACTCTCCCAACCTTCTGTAATACACTGAAGATGTGGCTTTTCCCCGAAGTGCTGAGAGAGAGTGAGATTGACAAAATGACTTACTGATAGACTGCATGTAAAAGTTTAACTATGGTGTCAGATTTTAATATCTGTGCTTTTAATAGATATCTGAATGCATTAATGGTATAACGGGGATGTTTTAATTGCTGGTTGGAAACCGTCCAGAGTTTAGTATAAGATAGGTAACTAAATAAATGTTTTAAAGGAATAAAACTGTTTGTAAAGTTGTTTTTTGGAACACTATCCTAACTGTAAATCGTCACTAAACGAGGAGTCCATGTACAACAAACTGACCAGAACAAACACCGCATGGTCAGTTATTAGAAAGAACAATGCTATGAGAAATATCATGAGATACCAGGATGGCAAGTTAAAAACCAAAACTGACGGTAGAATAATCCCTTACAAAGCCAATCGCCTTGCTCAACCAAGTCTTTAACACAAATATTGAGAACAAAAACAAGCAGACGCTTGAGCATTTATCCCATCTGAGCACTTGAAACAAATAGCTAAAATAAAAAGATAAACAATGCCATCTGCATACTGTTTTTACGCCTAGGCAAGGAGTTCTCTTCCCTGACTGAACAAGCAATAAACCCTGCTCATTTGCTTCACAAACCTGAGTTGATTTGTCATGGAGACAGGAGGAAGGAGAAGCCACAGTCCTCTCTCCCAGCTGACCTCTCTTAATAGAAAACTCTGAATGGAAGCTGATTCCTTTGGCCAACGACGTTGTGATCGATATCTTTATATAATGATCTATTTGGCCTGGAATAACTAATCCTTCCCTGGAAAATATTTCATTGCTAATCAGCATTGATGTATCTGTTCTTTCTGATCCACTTTTTAAACTATAAATATAAATATTGTAGAAAAAGGGTCATGTCCTCAAGGCTGACATTATTTTTTTAACAAAGTTCAGCTGATACCCCTCCCAAAAAATAAATAAAAAATAGACTGGTAGCCAGGGTTATTATAGATTTGGCAGTTCGCCCTTTGTAATTATGTCGAGCTTTGTGTCTTCATGGCAACACTGGCATTGAAGAAAAAAATGTTTTTGATATCAGGAATTGGGAGGAAAGGGTTGAGATTAGCTGATCGCATTCTCTCCCCCACCCCACCCCCCAAAAAAGAGGTTTTTAAATTCCATGCACAAGCTAAGAATAGCCAGTGGAAAATGGTCTTTTCTCCTCCTTTCATTTATGTTCTTTCTTTTCAACACAAAATTGGTTAAAGAGAAAAAGACAGAGGATTGCAAAGACACATGTAATACAGATAGTGGCAAGAGCCCTCCTATCAGAAAACCATCAGAGCATTAAGATATTTAGTAGATTTCCTCACCTTCAGTGTGTTGGAACTACAACTCCAGATTTTCCTTGGCCTTTCAGCATGTCTGAGTTTTCTTGGAATTGGAGCAGTGGTGGAATTCAAAATTTTTTACTACCGGTTCTATTGGCATGGCTTGGTGGATGTGACAGGGGAAGGATACTGCAAAATCTCCATTCTCACCCCACTCCAGGGGAAGGATACGTCAAAATCTCCATTCCCAACCTACTCTGGGGCTAGCCAGAGGTGGTATTTGCCGGTTCTCTAAACTACTCAAAATTTCTGCTACTAGTTCTCCAGAACCTGTCAGAACCTGCTGAATAGCACCCCTGAATTGGAGTGTCAACTTAGTTGAGGGCACCAAAATAGAATAGAATAGAATTCTTTAAATGAGGAAAAGATTATATATATAGCAGAGAAAAAGAGACTGAGTTAGGGAAAGATGTCCCTCTATGTAGTTGATCTACAAATTTTTAAAATTCCAGTCCTGGAATAAATTGATAAAACTCTGCTTAATTTAATTAAAAACAGGAAGCTAATTTTTAAAAGAGTCAATTAAAAAACCACCACTGAGCTACTGTCAACCACTGCCCAGGGCTTCTCTTTTGTGATCGGAAATCCGTGGAGTATTATTTATGGATAGGGAACTGTGTGCAGAAAAATGTGGATAATAATCATGTTGCAGTTGATCAGTGTTGTACAATGTTATACAATGTCTCTGTAGCCAATGAAGACATACCACCACTACTGAAAAGTCTCTTTTTACCAGAACAATATACAGAACGCTGTTGTAATTTCTACTTTTCAAAATCAGAAAGACCTCAGGAAAGCGATTCACTTATCTCTTACCTTGATTCTTTGACCTTCTGAAAATTGTCAGTGATTTTTCAATTTCATCTTTTCCAGCATATACGCTAGAAAACACAAAATCAACAACTGGTGACACTACCTTTTCCATATTACTCCCATGAAGGAATAGAAACAGAAGGTCCATGCAACTTTTCTGTATCATTCCTTTCAACGGTCCATAATTCCTTTGGTCTTTTCCAACATATTACAAATGCTGTCTGTAAACCAAATTATGCAGGGTTTCAGAATCATGGGGAAAAGCACTTATCTTTTAAAATTGATTTTACTGCTCAACCCCAAAAATATAATTAAATCTGATGCAGAGGTGCTTTTGAAAAGGATATTGATCCAAGCCAAGTATTCATCCAACACTAAATAAGATGCAACGATATTGTCCCAGGAGATAATATACAATTGCTTAATATGAAAGATTTTATTCAGCATAAATACAATATAGATGTTCCTTGTTCACATTCACATAGATCAGTGTTTCTCAACCTTAGTGACTTTAAGATGGGTGGACTTCAACCCAATGCTGGCTGGGGGATTCTGGGAGTTGAAGTCCACCCATCTTAAAGTCACCAAGGTTGAGAAACACTGACATAGATGCATATACCAAGTTGACTTCTGGGAAAAGAGGGAAGTGACAAGTCCTGTTATTATCCAGCTATCTTGGATGATGTTCTGTTGGTGATGGTCAATTTTCCAAAATATCAAAAAGTGAAATACTCATGGAAAAAAACATAACAAGGAATCACAACGTATGTATCAACTGGTTGGGATAGCCACTGATTGTGCAAATAATTCACCCAGAACCAGGTGTGGCAGAAGCAGAAGACAAGATTTAACTATTCAAGCCACAAATTCATATGCCAAATACAAAGAAGCAGTGCTGGTTTGTTTTAAGACCTGTACATATTTTTGTAGCTGTTGAGATGCTAAAAAAACAAAACAAAACCCTCCATACTGCTTAGTATAATGGGGTTTGGTTGCTCACCAGTGCATGCATGCTTTCAATGAAACACCTTTATCTTTGCTAAGATGACATATTGTTTCGGCAGCCTCAATTAGCCTTTCACAAGAAAATGTTCTGTTAAGTTAAAATTGTTAATGCTGATAGGTTAATTTGAATACTTGATGATGAATTAAATGAATTACTCACTTAAGCATACTCATCCTTTTACATGTATGCCATTTAATTTCCTCTTTTAAAAAATGGAGGAAATTATTTCATAATATTTTCACTGAATTATATATTCAACAAATTCCACAATATATTTTTAAAACTGTAGCTCTATATTAAGCACCTCAACATTTATACTGACTTTCCTTTTGTCTGTTTAATTAAAAAATCCATAATGATCCATAAGAAAATATCCTAAATCCATAATTGGTCAATAGCTTTATTAGAACCAATCCAATTCTCACCAAGAATGTGTAAGATTTTAATGTCTATAGAGGAAATATAGTGCTGGATGATGAAAATCTCAAGCTGGATAGCAGTCAATAGGCTACTGTGAGCTGAGTAGCAATTAAATTAAATATTTCCAAATGCCTACTTATTATGTTACCATATAAAAAGAAATCCAATGCTGCAAAAATATAATTAGAATGTGATTAGGAATGTGTGAAAGCTCAACGTTTGGAAAGATGAAAGGAATCAAGTACAGACTGACAGCCTGGGAATCAACAAATTGAAATAGATTGGACTTGGATACTTTCAGTCAAAAGATAATAGCAATAGCACTTAGACTTATATACCGCTTTACAGCCCTCTCTAAATGGTTTACATAGTCAACATATTGCCCCTAACAATTTTGGTCCTCATTTTACCCACCTTGGAAAGATGGATGGTTGAGTCAACCTTGACCCTGGTGAGATTTGAACTGCCAAATTGCAGGTAGCTGGCAGTCAGCAGAAGTAGCTTGCAGTACTGCACATTAACCATTGTGCCACCGTGGCTCATACCTACTAGTAGTACCTTTACTACTCAGGATACAAAAACAAAGGAAAGAAGGCTTTGCTTTTATAATCAGGAAGGATATACTGAAGGCAGTACTTATGTACAATGCAGTCAATGATAATATCAGTTAGATTTTGCAAACAACCTTTAAATATGATGGTTATTCAAATTCAGGGCCCAATCATTGATGCAGAATTAAAGGAAGTGTATGTAGTCAAATTTAATCTAAAACTGACAGAAGATGCAAGGAAGACATTGTATACACATGCGGTTGGAAATTGAAACACTGAAGTTGCAAATAGCAATGAAGAAAATGTAGTTAAGTGTCTGCTTTAGGAAACAGAAATGAAGCAGGAGAAGGATAATCGGTCAATTCAATTTTTACATTCTTCAAACAACTAAAATGACATTCAACATGAAATACATGGATCTCACCAGATGGAGCACACAATAGAAACAAGACTGACTATATTCAAAGACATGGAAAAGCTCAGTTAGAGCAGGAAAAATATGTCTAGGAGTTAGTTGTGCAATGGATGAGGAATCAATCCATCAGTCATATTTATTTGATCGATGACAGAAAACTTTAAAGGAACAAAACAAACAAAATTTTGTGAATCAAATAAATGCAATATACTAACAGCTAATAGATTGATCTTGGAACTGATCTCAGAGCTGCCAGATGTGCTCCCAGAACCATTACCATATCTTTCAAAGACCATGGAGCACTGTAGAACTACTAGAGGACTGGAAAAGAGCTGATGTTCCCATCTTCAAAAAGAGGAGGGAAATGGATCCAGGAAACTGCAGACCAACCAGCCTGACATCAATACTGGGAATCCTAGAGAAGATAATCAACAGATCTATGAATACCTAGAAGCAAGCAAAGTTATAACCAGAAGCAAACATGGATTTGTTAAAAAAACAAATCATGCCAAACAAATCTTATTTCATTTTTTGACAAAGTGCCTAAATTAGCGGACCAGAAAAATTCTGTGGACATAGTATAGTTGCATTTCAGTAAGGCATTTGACAAAGTAGACTACAATCTACTTCTTAGTAAGGTGTGGGACAGACAGCATCACCATCAGATGAATTCATAACTGACTGAAAAATTCCACTCCATCTGTAGTTCTTAATGGAACTACATCTACATGGAGGGAAGTAAGCAGTGGGGTACTCCAAGGTTCTGTCTTAGGCCTAGTACTCTTCAATATCTTCATAAATGGTTTAGATGAAGGAATAGAAGGGGGAGTCATCAAATCTGTAGATGGCACCAAGCTGGTAGGAATAGCCAACACCCCAGAAGATAGGCTCAAGATCCATCTGGATCTTGACAAACTTGAACACTGGGCCCTAACTAGCAAAATGAAATTTAATGTGGAGAAAAACAAGGCTCTACCTTGAAGCAAGAAAACCCAATTGCATTGGTTTAATATAGGTGGCACCTGGCTCAACAGTAGCATTGTCAGAGGGATGTTGGAGTCCTAGTGGATAATCACTTTAATATGAGTTAGCAATGTGCTGCAGCTGCAAAAAAAAAAAAGCCAGTGCAATTCTAGGCTGCATTAACAGAAGGATAGAATCAAGATCATATGAAATGTTAGTACTGCTTTAAAATCCCTTGGTTAGACCACACTTGGAATACTGCATCCAGTTTTAGTTGCCACAATATAAAAAAGATGTTGAGACTCTATAAGGATGCAGAAAAGAGCAACAAAGTTGATTAGGGGGCTGGAGACTACAACTATGAAGAACAGTAGCAGGAATTGTGTATGTCTAGTCTAATGAAAAGTCAGACTAGGGTGGCATGATAGCAGTATTCAATATTTGAGGGACTGCCACAAAGAAGATGGGTCACCTATTCTCCAAAGCACCAGAAGGCAGGACAAAAAGCAATGGATGGAAACTAATCAAGGAGAGAACCAACCTAGAATAAAGGAGAAATTTCCTGACTGTGAGAACAATTAACCAGTAGAATGACTTGATTTGTTCTAGATGCTCCATCACTGGAAGCTTTTAAAAAGAAATGGGACAGCCATTTGTCCAAAATAGTATATAGTCTCCTGCTAGAGCAAGGGATTGTACTAGAAGACTTCCAAGGTTCCTTCCAGCTCTGTTTTTCTGTTAGCAAAATAAATACAGAATATAACATTCATTCCTCTGTTACTATGTTTATATAATTGTTACCTTATTGACAAACTAAACTTTAATAGGTATGAAATAAAAATAAAAATGATGTACTGTATCTGCTATAGTTGAAATGTATCAGAACCAAGAAATACTTTAAAACAAATGTACTGGGGAATTCTGGGAGTTGAAGTTCACACATCTTCCAGTGGCCAAGGTTGAGATACATTGCTCTAAATAATGTGATAATTTGGTTTAGGGTAGGTAAGGAAAGGTTAGATTTGAAGAACTTGGTAAAAAGACTGCTTCCGGGTCAGGAAAGGGGTGAGACAAAGCTGCTTGTTTTTGTTTTCTGTGCCAGCACTGCCAGCTGCCAACCAACAAGAAAGCAAGTTGAATGCCTGTCACAATCCAATCACAGGCAAATCTGAGAATTTCTAAAAGAAAAAGTTATTTTTACCAATATTTTAAGATGTCAGTAGTATAGATAGTCAAAGCCTTGGCACAGGTTGAGGCCAGGAATCCAGTAAACAAGTGATAAATATGAGCGGAAAAAATAGATTCATGGTGAGAGGAAATCCAGTAGTTTTTCTAAACACAGCAGGATGAGTCTAGGACAAGTCGCTGAGGAAAATTCACCACAGCCAACTCGCCATGGCCGTTTTGCTGCAGCCAACTCACCATGGCCAACTCACCACAGGATAAGTTGTCATGGGACAATTACACATGAGATCATTCGACACAATAAATGTTGTCTGCCACTGTTTCTTTGACATTATTTCCATTGACAAAAATGGAAATTATGTCAGAGAAACAGTGGAGGATAACATTTATCACACTGAATTATCCCGCATGGAATTGGCCATGGTGAGTTGGCTGTGGTAAGATGCTGAGTTGTTCCATTACACAGCAACATAAGCTCCATAGAGTTGAAGCTTGAAAAATTATTCTTGGCATTTTATTCCTCAGGAACGGGCCACTAACTAATCCAAGGCAAGCCTCCACCCAAATGCACAACGAATTACTTATTAGAGTCTTGCTGGCCTACATTTTGGTCAGTTTACCAGACCTGAGGAACAAAAGCCTCTGCCCTTGTGCCTTTAAACCATGCCTCTGCATACGTAGATGGCTGAACTTCAGAGTTTGAGAAGCTGTCATATTTCTATACAGCTATAGTCAAGGGTGAAATCCAGCAGGTTCTAACAGGTTCTGACAGGTTCTGGAGAACCGGTAGCCGAAATTTTGAGTAGTTCAGAGAACTGGAAAATACCACCTCTGACTGGCCCCAGAGTGGGGTGGGAATGGAGATTTTGTAATATCCTTTCCCTGGAGTGGGGTGGGAATGGAGATTTTGTAGTATCCTTCCCCTGCCACGCCCACTAAGCCACACCCACAGAACCGGTAGTAAAAAAAATTGGATTTCACCACTGGCTATAGTAGTCTACGTGCTACTTTAAGGCAGGGAGTCTTAGAGACTTGTGGGATCTGCCTCAGCCAAAGAGGAGATATTGTCTTCAACCCTGCTGGAATCACCCATTGAAAGATTATTATCTTTAGATTCCCATTGCTCTACTTCTTCCTACTCATCTGAAGAGGAACCCAGCAGAACTATTACGCTTTTTTATTCCACCTATATGATAAATACTGTATATGTGAAGCTGTATTAGAGGATTAGGATGGTTTTAAAATTGGGGGAAAGAAACATCAATAACTTGTGTTATGCTGATGACACTGCTCTGGTAGCTAAAAACTGTGAATGAACTGCAAAATCTAATAATAAAAGTAAAGTGAAACAATGGGAACTACAATGAAATAAACAGAAGACAAATGAATGACAACGGCAACCAGAAATGCAGGGAAGACAGCAAAGTGGTTGCTTCGGCCTTTTAGGATTAATTACCAACATTAAATGAACCGGCAGTCATGAAATAGGCCACAAATAGGCCACAAATTAGTCATACATGTAGCAATAAAGACCTTAGTAAAGATATGCCATGATGTGTCTATACCAGTGATTACAACCATGTAGACCAGGGGTGTCAACTCATGGCCCACAAGCCAGATGTGTCACACGGTGGCCACACCCACCCCCATTTTAACAAAAGTGAAAAAAGTAACGTACGTCATGTAATGACACCCCTGATGTAGACAATGTGGGGATGGGGTTCCCCTGAACACTGTGGATGTGAAAATTGATCTTTGAAGAACCAGGACAGAAAAAGCACTGACATTTTTTTTTAACCTTGGAGTTGAGAAAACTCTAGAGAATACCATGGGGAACCAAGATAATAAATCAATGGTTCATCAAACAAATCAGTTCAGAATGCATATCAAAGTGCATGCGAAGAGGCTGAAATGATCATATTTTGGCTCCATTATCCAAAACCCCAACATCTTGAAGTCGGTAACACTGGAGAAAGTGGAAAGAAAGTGAAGAAGAGAACCGACAGCAGGACAGAGAGACTCAATTACAATAGCAATTAATATATGACTGAGAGATCTAAAAGATCTTGCTGAGGACAAGGCATCCTGAAAAAGAAGTCTACACTGTCACCACAAATCAATATTGAGTTATGGCATCTAATCAACCAATCACTGGCCAAAGCATATAGTATATTTTTCATTCTGACTTTCTTGCTTAAGTGAGATATAAAATATTAGCTACTCCTATTTTATTTCACAAAAAGTTCTGAAGTAATAAGATGAAGAAAGAACGACTATCACGAAGTCACTTCATGAGCATCCAAGGTAGACGTGAACTTACTAGTCTAGCATCTTAACCACTACACCACACTGATTTTATATAACAGTTATATGAATGTGGTTATCATCACTTCAAACAGATATAAATTCCTTTCATTATTTGCTACTTCTATAATCTCCTGGAGATAAAAGAATATGAGAGGCATCAAGAGACAAAAATTCCAGGTTTGATTTATATTCTAAGACACCCAGGGTAAGGCTGTGGTTTTCTATGTTCTTCTCCGCTATGTTCTTATCTCTAGATAACTGAGATGAGAATTCCTGAAAGATCTGGTGTATATTAGTAAAAGAATATAGTGGATGAGATTGCTGAAGAAGGATAAGCAGAAACAGGTAACACAATAAATGGAATAAGATCAGGGGTGAAATCCAGCAGGTTCTTACAGGTTCTGGAGAACCGGTAGCGGAAATTTTGAGCAGTTCAGAGAACCGGTAGTGGAAATTTTGAGTAGTTAGGAGAACCAGTAGCAGAAATTCCTGGCTGGCCCCAGTGTGGGGTGGGAATGGAGATTTTGCAATATCCTTCCCCCAGGAATGGGGAGGGAAAGGGGATTCTGCAGTATCCTTCCTCTGGAGTGGGGTGAGAATGGAGATTTTGCAGTATCCTTCTCATGCCATGCCCACCAAGCCACACCATGCCCACCAAGCCATGCCCACAGAACCGGTAGTAAAAAAATTTGGATTTCACCCCTGAATAAGATAGATTGGATCAGGAGTCATAAGAGGTTCAGTACCTTCCAGAGGCCAGTAACTTCCAAACAGTGACATAAAAGGAAATTATTTATTCCTTTACAGATCACCTATTTTCATATAGATATACAATATAAAATCTAACGCCCCTATTGGATGCACAGGGTTCATTTGTCCCAGCAACAGTGTACAAAAAAAAAACAACACCCTGGAAAAATCATTTCAAGTTATGCAGGAGAAAATAAAACAACTGCACTACACAGCCTTTGGACCCACAAAGGTTGAATGAAGTTCAGGAATAAAAAAGTCATTATTCACCACATGATTAAAAAGACAAACAATGGATAAACAAGTATCAATTATTGACAATGATGTGTCCCCAAATTGAACTTCTGGATCAATTTGCTTGCTTAATATAATATATACTGAGTCCTGGATCCTGATTTGGTATAAGTTGGGCTTTAAAATTTGATGACGAATGGGGCAGAAGAATGCAGGCAAGTGATCAAATTCCATACTGACCCTTCCCAACAAAGATCATTCCTCCCTTCTCAAAAACAAATACTATTCTCAGCAGTTGTGACCCTACCAAGGTTTTGCTCCATCATTCTGATTGGATGCTGATATTAGTCTGTCTAGCCTTGAGTTACAGCCTAATTCAGCCTAATACAGCCTGCATCAGAATTAAAAGAGAATTTTGCAAATAATTACACTCATTATCATCAGTCACTGGGTTCACAAGGCATAGCTTGATTTTTCCATCACTTGTTAAATTACTCACACATCATGGTAAGCTAAAAGCAAGAAACCATTAATATTAGCATAATGGTTGAACACAGCCAATATGATGTGAAATTTCTCCTGGATATGTTGCCTTGTGGAAGGAAAAGTAATATTTGAGTTTGCACAGCCATTAGAATTACCTTGATTGGTAGGCAATAGCAATTACAACATGTCCTCATTGTTAGCATTCATGGATTGAATAACTTCGCAGCACTTTGGAAAACAAAATATATATAATAATGCTATGGCAATACATGCTTTTGGTTTATAGAGTTGACTACAGAATTACAATGAAATTGCCTATGATTACCTTTGGGACTCTGGTTGCATTGCTGATGTCCCATTCCTGTGACCTCTTGGCCTTATTCTGTAGGTCAGAACATGGGCCAGGAAGAATCCCAGTTGT
The DNA here is from genome assembly GCA_032468115.1 of Grayia smithii. NCBI lineage: Eukaryota > Metazoa > Chordata > Lepidosauria > Squamata > Grayiidae > Grayia > Grayia smithii. The sequence continues at coordinate 7 of JANHFM010015044.1, read as the reverse complement.
TGAGGGT
>JANHFM010014969.1:0-11760 GCA_032468115.1 Grayia smithii | reverse complement strand
AAAATGAAATGGATGTAACTAGAATGGGACTGTTCAAATACCATAATAGATGGAAGTGAAAGGAAAAAAAAAAAAGACTACCTCGGCTACCAAGTTTCAATTGAGTTGGATCCAGGAAAGCTGAAAGCAGTGCTGGACTGGCAAGTCCCTTGCACACTCAAGCAACTCCAAAGCTTCCTGGGGTTCAAAATTTTTTACAGGCAGTTCATTCCAGCATTCGCTGAAGTAGCCCTACCCCTAATGGAGCTACTAAAAACAGCCCCCCCCTCCAGTGAAACTGTGCCCAACCCAGCCACTGGACTGGATGCTGGAGTGTCAAAAAGCATTCGAGAAACTGAAGCGGCTCTTCACCAAGGAGCCAATTCTCCAACACCCTGACCCAGAGACACAATTCGTTGTCCAAGCCGATACCATCAAAGTGGCAGTGGCAGCTCCAGAAGGACCCACAGGACTGGCTCTTGCACATATGTGTCCCAAAAACTCACCGACACCAAGGGGGTGGGTGATCGGAGAGAAGGAGGCCTATACAGTCTGCTAGGCTCTTTTTGGAAGGGAGTAAGGTTCCCTTCAATATCTGGACAGATCATAAAAACCTCAAAGCCCTAAAGATGCCCTGGAAGCTCTCTCCCAAGCAAGTCTGATAGGCACAATATTTCCAGCAATTTAACTTTGAACTAAAGTACATTCCAGGAGGGGGGGACCTGCTAAAGGGACACAAAGAAAACCACAGTTTGATCGCCGGAGGGAAGAAGTTGTCCATGCCATCATCTCCCCCTTGCAACAAGCAGTGCAAGTCACCATCAGCAGCCAAGCCAAATGCCAAACTGATCCTGCATGGAGAAACTGACAGCTGCACTAAAGGTGGCGCTCCCAGCTGACCAGTGGTTTAATAACAACAGAGACATTTTAACCCTGAGAGAGGAGCTAGTTTAAAAGGGGTCCAAATTGTATGTCCCCACCAGTTTAATGCTGCATGTTTTACAGTGCAGCTACAATTCATGGTTGGATGGTCACTTCCTAAAAACCTCTTCATCTGGCTTGATGACAATTCTGGTGGCTGAAGATGAAGGCCGATGTGGAGGATAATGTAAAGAGTTGTGCCACTTGCACTGCCATGAAGATAAGACAAGGAAAACCTCCTGTACTCCTCCAACAAGTGGATAACACCAGAAGACCATGGGAGGAGATTGCCATGGACTTTATAGTCGAACTCCCAGAGAGCGGGGGGAATACAGTCATTTGGACGGTAATTGACTTATTCTCTAAGAAAGCTCACTTCACTGCTTGCTTGGGATTACCCTCACCCAAAAAGCTGGCTAAAATGTTTATCAAGAGATTTATTGACTGCACAGAGTGATATCAGACCGGGGCATCCAGTTCTGGAGAGAATTCCTGAAATCTGTCGGATCGACTCAGGGGCTTAGCTTAGTTTTTCATATGAGCACGAAAGGAACCATAGAATGAATGAACACTGGGTAGCATACACCTATCTACACTTAAATTATCAAAAAGACCAGAGAATCCTAGCTGCTGCTTTTGTGGATCAATCAGCAGTAGACATAGGAGGGCATTTTCATAAAATTGTCTCCAATTGGTCAACATTAGAGATCTTGGAGTTGCGCAGGATTGCAAACTTGGTGTTTGACCAGACAGAAAGGGTAAAAGAGGAGGAAAAGAAGAGGAAGGAAGCAGAAAAGGAGAGAGAGAAAGAGAGGAGAAGAAGAACACAGAGAAGGGAGGATCTATAGGCATTTGCAATGAAGAATGGCAAAGCCATTCACCAAGTAGATGGACCAGATGCCAGCAGTGTGAATTAAAGGGAGAAGCAGGAAGCCAGCTGCAAGCACTGCCTCTGGTGTGGGAGGGATAGACATTTCAGACGAGATTGTACAAGGACTTATAGGGACATCAGGGGCTGTTATAACCCACCCAACCCAGCTTTTCCTAGAGAATTCTTTATCCCCACGAATGGAGAGAGACAGCCTAGACCCCATTGGGAGCAATAAGAACTTGAAATGTCTTGACAAGAGGAAGATCATGAAGAATTTAAAGCCCCATTCCATGGGCTAGCTATTCCCTTAAGGAATGGTCCCGATGGAGAGCTCCTTCTTACAGTAACAATAGGGGAAAGGCATATGAATGCCTGATTGACATTGGAGCTACTTCATCACTTATTACCAAGCCTCCTTTCAAGGGGCCCATAATGCAGAGTCCAGGATAGTATAATGTGGGTGGGAGGAAAAGTCATCCCTGTCAAATTCACTAGTGACATGAAGGTAGAGGTCGGCCACTTTTCTTAGAACACAGGTTCACTGTTTGCCCTCTGTCTCCATTGGCAGAGACCTGATGTGCAAGCTAGGGGCAACCATCAAATGTAATGAAAAAGGGCTTGTCTTGGATATCCCAGTCAAACATACACACATTACAACAACATACCAAATTGAAAAGAAACCCCAGCTGCCCATAGACCTCAGAAGCCTACTGGGCTCCCTATGGGGATGGGATTCCATAGAAGGAGGGTTGTTAAAGGGAGCCACCCCAATAAGAATTCATGTCAAATCAGGACCACCCCCATGCATTCCCCAATACAAAATACAAGCAGAAGTGGTAAAGCCAATTAGGAAACTGATAAAAGTATACCTAGAAGAAGGAGTCCTGCACAAATGCACCTTCTCTTGTAATACCCCCATCTTCCCAGTTCATAAACTCAAACTTGATGAGGAGGGAAAACCCATTTTTTGTTTCATACACGATTTAAGAGCCATCAATAAATACTATGTGTGGCACATAGCCCAGCTACAATAACAACAAGTGCCAGGGTCAGACACCCACTTCACAATAGTGGACTTTTACACAGCTTTCTTTAGTATACCGGTAGATCCTGCATCACAATACCTCTTTGCTTTCACATGGGAAAAAAAGAATTGACCTGGACTTGGCTGGGTGACCTGAGTCACCCACCCTGTTTCTCCAAATCTGAAAGGCAGACTTTCCTTCTATCTTGTTGCCTCACAATTCCACCTCAATTCAACATGTGGATGATTTATTATTAGCCAGAGTCAGAAGAAAGCTGCAGGGCTGATACCTATCACTTGCTTGAATGCCTGAGTGAGAGGGGTCATAAAGCCTCACCCTTAAAGCTACAGTACCTAAAAAAAGAGATTATATACTTAGGATACATTATTGCCCCTGGAACAAGGAAATTAGCACCGGAAAGGTTAAAACCACATTAGGAATGAAGCATCCCCAAACAAAACACCAAGTTTGAGCCTTATTGGTGTCCTAAGGTTTTGCTGCCCCTGGATTCCCTCCTTTGGGGAAATGGCAAAACCACTGATTCAATTAACTGCCAAAGATCAGCCAGACTCCATTGAATGGACTCAGTCTTTAACAGGTATTTTTCAGAAGATAAAGTAAACTTTCCCCCAGCTCTAGGCCACTCTGATTCCCAGAAACCTTTTCTCCTCTTCATTCATGAAAATAAAGGTGTAGGTTCAGGGGTACAAGCACAGAAATTTGGCCCTACAAAGTATTACATGATTGCTTGCATTTAGTCCAAGATGCTAAACTGCCATGTCCCGACCTAAAATATACTTCTCTTTCAAACCCAGACCTAGAATTATTTACTGATGGCTCTTCCTATCTGCTTGATGGAGCCCATGTAACAGGAGCTGCAGTCATTTTCCTACATGAAACACCTTTGCCACAGTGCTACAGTGCTACAGTGCTCAACTTATTGCCTTAAGAAAAGCATGTGAACTAGCGAGGGACTGGTCTGCCAACATATATTCTGATTCAAGATACACTTTTGCAGTCTGTCATGCAACCGGTACCCTATGGAAATAAAGGGGCTTCGTAACATCTAATGGCCAATCAATTGCCCACTGACCTCATATCTGACCTAATGAAAGCTATCCAATTGCCTTCATCCATAACAGTCATCCATTGTAGAGCACACCAAAAGGATGACTCAAAGGTCACAAAAAGGAAACCAATTCACTGATGCCACAGCCAAACGGGTTGCTACACAACCTCCACAGACATCTACATGTTCCCGCTCTTCCAATTAGAACTGACAGTGCAATACCAGGATCTATTAGAACCAGGGGAAGCAAAGGCTTAGGAGGAGACATGTGAAGCAACTTATCAGGATGGTTTCTGGTGGGTTCTAGATGGAAGACCTATACCTCTTAGACACTTGCTGAGATTAATCTTCAGCAGTTACACTCCAAGGGACACTGTGGAACCCAAGCAATGATAGATGCCATAAGGAGGGTGTGGTAAGCCCCAGATGTATACAGTGAAGACAAAGCCTGCCAAATCTGCCAAGCCAATAATCCCTCAAGAAAATCTATCCACTCAGATGGAAGGCCATGGGCCCAATGCCCCTTTGAAAAAATCTAACTAGACTACATCCAATTCCCCAAGGCTAGTGGCTACCAGTATGTACTGATGTACAGAGACCAGCTCATCCACTGGGTGGAAGCTTCCCATGCCATCATGCCACCGCTCTAGACACAGCACGGCACCTGTTAAAAGACCTTGTGCCCTGATTTGGAGTCCCAAGTGTTTTGGACATGGACAGAGGCACACACTTTGTGTCACAAGTTATCACGCATGTACTTCAGGTGTTGGGTGTTTAGCAGGACCTACACATTCCAGGACACCCTAGTTCTTATGAGGGGGTGTAGAGAGAAATAATAGGGAGTTAAAGACCTCCTAGGTAAGCTTTGCCAAGAGACCCACCTACCCTGGCCCCAAATATTACCCATAGACTTGTTCCACCTTAGAACCCTGCCAAGGCAAGACATAGGCCTCTCTTTGAGTTACTATTTGGACACCCACCTGACATTTTCAAAGGCCTCAATCCCTTTGCCTAGAAAGAGGGGAGGTAGTCTTATCATCCTATCTTACAGCTCTCCAGCAAAACTCAAGGAACTGTGGAAGCAGAGTGCGCTGACATAGGGCCTACCACTGGAAGAAAATCTACATCCCTTCGAACCAGGAGATTGGATCTGGATAAAATCTTACACATGCAAATCACCACTACAACCAAAGTGGACTGGACCCTTTCAAGTTTTGCTTACCACTCATACAGCAATTAAGGTTGCAGAAAAGAATGTCTGGATCCATTGGACTGGAAGAATTCTCTTTGGGAGGCATTTTCCCCTCAACAGTTTCTGATTTATTGTTTTCATTTTTTATGGTGCATTTTATTCAATGTCTGTAAACTACCCAGAATCACCTTTGGCGAAATGGGCAGCATAAAAATTTGAAAAGTAAATATCAATATATGCAACCCAATAATGATCCACCCAGAGGGCAAATACCTGAAATATGGACTCATTGAATTATTCTTTTAGCCTAATCCCAAGGGCATTTTCTAAGCAGTTGAAAATAACAAATGCATCCTTTGTTCTCAATTAAATACCATTTTGGTCAGCAGTAAATTAGTAGATGGAATGATGCAATGTAAGACCAGAAATAACAGAGAAGTATAGTACCACAAAATAGTTTCTGGTATTTTTATGACTAAATGTTAGTCATTTCAGATTAAATTCCAAAGAGTCTTTAATGTATTCTCAATCCAAAACAGTTTGCTGCTTTTACGTCTTTGGATTCCTGAACTGACTTTACATGCAATTATTCTAAAGAGATGTTCTGCCTCTGATTCAGACACCATCACATCTGCAAGTCTTTACACACTGCACTTTATCCCTGGGATGAGATTTTAAGTTTTTTTTTAAAAAGTGTAGTTTGGAATTGAACATTTGCTCAAAATTATTAAGTAGGTTTTTCATTGTGGTCTTCTGGGAGTGCCTCACCTGGCACAATCCATATTAGCCATGCTGGTGTTTTATGTATAAGGTATTGTAGCTTAGAATGGCTGCTGCTTAAACTTCCCAACTTGTTTCCTATAGACCAGTGGTCTGCAAACACTCAAATAGCCATTTGGGCCATTTCCCATAGAAAAAAAAATCACCGGGAGCCACAAAACCTGGGTGGGTGTGGCCAACTCGATGTCACTCGCTCTCACCCAGTCACATAATCCCCTAGCCACGCCTAACCAGCCACAAAACCTTTCTCTTGCTCTATGTTTCTCTCCACCCTGTATCTCTCTTATCTCTCTGACCCTCCCCCTCCCCCTCTCTGTATCTCTCTCCCCCTCTTGCTTTATCTTTCCCTCTCTCTCCCACTCTCCCTATCTTCCTCTCTCCACCCTCTAGCTCTCTCCCTCTGTATGTCTCTCTCTCTCCCACTCTCCCTATCTTCCCCTCTCTCCCCTCCTGTGTTTCATTCTGAGTCTCTCTTTCTCTCTGTATCACTATGTATGTATGTCAATCTGTCTCTCTCTGTGTATCAGTGTGTGTGTGTCTGTCTGTCTCTCTCTCCCTCCCCCCTCTCTCTCTGTATCACTGTGTCTCTTTCTCTCCCCTCTCTCTCCTCCTTTTATTTCTTCTTTTGGGCTGGCTGAGGAACAATTGCCAGCTGCAGGAGAGGCTTCCCTTCGGGTGACGCTCCTCCTCTGCCTCTCCCTCCTCCTTTCACTGTGGCGGGCCCAGGAAGGTGTGCACATACAGGGAGACCCACCTCAGCAGCAAAGGCATGTGCCGGCACTTGCTTGAGGGTCTAAACAGGACATGACGTCTCTCCTGCACTGAGATTCCAGCCATCATCTTGCTGTGCCCCAACCCTCCAGCTCTTCAGCTGAGCACGGAGTGAGCGAGCTCCAGCCTGAAGCAGCAGGAAGCAAAGGCTGCCTTATGCGCAAACAATGTTTTTGACCATTGCTTTTTTCTAGCCCATACTGTTTGTGTTCCCATCCAATTAATAACCAACCACCCTTAGTTTTTCAAAATCAGCTAGGGTCAGTCAGTTGCTATGTCCAGCTCAGCCATTTAGTATTTTAAGGTCTCACAATTAAATATAATCAGTATATCTTATCTCTTTAGCCACAACTGCACTAAAGTAAAATAAGTGACAGTTAAACAATAAATGATATAAGTAATAGATGGTTAAAAAGAAAGGCGAACAACAAAATAAAATCAGCCACAATAAACCTTTACAAGCATCTATACAGCATGAAAAGTCTCCTAAAATGCCTTAGAGCAGGCGTGTCAAACTGGTGGCCTGCAGGCTGGATGCATCATATGCAGGCCACACCCACCCCAGCTCTCCAAAGGGAAAAAAGTCACGAAACATCACATGATAGCAATGTGACGGAGCGAGTTTGACACCTGTGACTTAGAGAATTTAAGTCTTTAGTTGATTCTGAAAAATGCCAGGCTCTTTAAAAATCTAGAGGCTGGAGACAGTTTCTAGGCTTTTGAGCTTTTTACCTATAGTGAAAAGAAATAAATAGCAAAATAAAAAAAAAACAATTTGTCATACCCCCATCAGAGCCTGAATCCGTGGGAATGGATGAGCTGGAGCTGTGGCTGACGGAGACTGAGGGGGTGGCTTCGTTGGAATGAGGGGAGGAGCAGGACGAGGCAGATCCAGGCCTCTTGGGCTTGGGATGGCTTGCCAGCAGGGAGGAACAGCAAGAGAGGGCAGGCAGTGGAGATGAAGAGTGATAGAGATTAGGGGAGGAGCAAGGACCACTCCCTCCTGATCCCCAAGCACGGAGAGTGGAGAGGAGGCAGGAACAGTGCAGGCCGACCCGACAATTCGGGAGGAGAGAGAGAATCTGTGGAGTTTTGTGTGCCAGTGTTTGGAGTTTGCTGGACTTCTTGCCTTATTCCTTGCTTCTTGGACTCATTGACTTATTCCCTTGCCCCGCTGGACTTGTTGCTTTGGAGCTATTGTGGTAACAATATTTTGTTGTACTTGCAGCCAGAGGCTGCTGGAGAGGGGTGTGTGTGTGTGTGTGTGTGTGTGTGTGTGTGAACACTTTGCTTTGGAAATTGCCTTAAACATGGGAGTGTTTGGGGGAAAGTTGGAGCAATAAAGGGGTGGTTTGAACTATCAGCTGACTGCGTTGCCTCTGTGTGTTGCTCCGGGTCATCACATAATTTTAAATCTGTGTCAAACATATGCATATGCATATAAATCCAATTAACACAATCTGAACACTTTTTAAAAGAAAGTAAAGGCCTTCTTTTTTCAATTGACGGCCCAGTCATATGACTTTCCTTCCCTTTTGTCTTTTTTTTTTTTTGCCTGCCTCAAAGGAAATTTCCACATTGGGGCCACCACTGAAAAGGGTTTTGCACAAGAAGCATTCTTGTCCATGAAGCCTCAACACCAAAGAAGAGCATATGATGAAAAAGTTGAATGTTGTTCTTCTGTTTTAATTTTTCATCACCAGACACTTTAATTGACACCAAGTCCATTATCTATCACATTATCACACAAACCCAACCTATTCTCAGACATCCTATATTTTTCTCATGGTGATGTTGTTAGATAACAGGAAAATTCCCTTTTAAGAAGCAGGTAAATTAAGATCTGTTCATTATTAATATCCCACAGTTCTTACTGCCTTTCTTAAGACACATTTTGCAATATGATTGTGCCTCAGAGCAGAGACTTGCTCATAATGTTTAATTAAAGGTGCCAAAAAAAGCAGGCTGATTATACAACCACAAGTCTCAGCTTTGGAGATTTTTACTTATTTTGCCAAAACTGTAGAAAAAACAGGCTGGCTACTAACTCAATCCAGGGAAAACTGCCTATATTTTTTGTTTGTTTGTTTCAAAGATCTGAGATAAAACTCACTTTGATCTGCGTTTTGAAGCTATATGTTTCCATGTTGACTATTCTGGACAAGCAGCAGACAATTATAATAGGGGAGTAGACAAAATTTGCAGACATACTTTTCCTTTGGGAGGAATAAAGAGTCACTGAATATGAAGCAGAAAGGCAAATAAGACTTGGGACTAAGCTACTTTCAAGCTGGTCAGTGAGATCGTGTGTGTGAGAGAAAGAGAGAGAGAAAGAGAGAGACTTGTACCTTCACAACCTGGTAATTCCTAATGGATTCAGTTAGTCTATAACTATGATGAAAAATATGGCATGCGTGCCTAGTGGCATGCAAAGCCATGTTGCCCATCATGTGTGGCCTTGCCTGTTTGTCTTCCTGGTTCCTGGCATGCATGCACGCCTGATGATTAGCTGTCCTTTGCGTGTGTGGCAGTGCCGAAAACTGGTGTGCACATGCTCACCAGCCAACTGATCATCAGACGCGCAAACCCACTAGAACCCAGAAGTTTGGCTTTTCCAGACCATGGCCCCAACGAGCACACATATGCGCATGACATATCCATACAACGTTTTGAGCACTCGGTCTATAATGTAACTTTTAAACATCCATGGCATGACTACAAGATAATATCCTAAATCTCAGGAAGTAAAAGCAATAGCAACAAATGAGAGTGCAAAAGTAGAAGACAGAATAGTTGCATTTTTCTTTAATTAGGATAATGTTCCCAAGTTAAAAGTCCATATATCATTAAGATTAAGGAGAATATCTTTTTAGGCCCACATGCCCAAGTGATGAAAGCCCATTTTCAAGGCTCACAAAGAAGGGAACGGACTGACCTTCATCAGGAAGCTAGTCAAAACATTGGCACCATTACAGAAATGCAGGCTGTTGTGGATTTTTCTTTGCTTTCTTTTCCCCCCCAGTTTCCTAGTTTTTAGGAAGCTCTATGCAAAGCGCATTGCAGTAATCCAACCAGTTGTAGATGAGGACTGAGGCACTGTAGCAAGGGCTTCCAGCATCAGTTAAGATCATAATTGCCTCTCCAACTGAAACTGGGCTTATGTAGAAATTGCTTAGAGTTCAGTTTGTTGTATTCCATTCAGGTGTACTAACTCAATCTATCATATCACCCAGACACATTTGTTGCGTTTACTTATTGGGGGCACTTCATATTCTTAACAGGTTTAGTAAACTGAAGCACAAATCAAGATCAGATCCCAGAAAGAATCCATTTGAGAAACATCTAATTCAGGCCATGGTTTACATCCCATTACTAACTGTTCACCACAAAAATTCTTGGTGAATTTGTTCCATGGCTGGAAATTGTCCAAGCACACAGATTGTGAGGCACACAATCTGAATAGATCCCTGTTCCAAGGAGGTGATAGGTGGCTAACAAAGACAATTGGACCTGATCATGCCAATAGCTGATAAAAATTATATTATCTTTCCCCAGATAATATAATATCCATCTGAAATATAAGTAAAATTCAATCTGTCAGGCCCAAGTGCTATTGCTATCTAATTAAGCCATAATATGGCTTAGAATGAAATATGAATTCAACTGGGACATGGGATCCTAAACATCCAGAAGACTTTGAGATGATTGATTTAATTCTATGTATTATTAGGTCTGCTTAAAATAGTGAGCAACCTTAATCCTGTTTCTTAGATGTGAGGATTTGTATTGAGGTTCTACACTGTTTGATGCTCTTGACCCCAGCCTTGAAAAGTGGAAAAACATTCATTGCCATTTCCAAGGTTGTTCCAAGGAGAAAAAGAACACTCAAAGAAGTCTTTTCTCTGTAAAAAATATTGGGTTCCATCAGTGGTATATGATGGAACCTCTCCTTTCCTTATTGGTTAAGCAGAAAGCAAATATCCCCAAAGCCACAGATAAATAGGGCTTCACTTAGTGAATATAATACTAATTGGCAAAACATTTCACACTTCAATTAGGCAAATTCAGGATAAGCATTTTCAGAAGCTTTCAACATTTGAAACCTCAACCAATACTACAAAACTCCATGTACATATGAAGAAAAAAACATATTTTATCTTCTTGGGAATGAGCATTCTAGCATAAACCCATCCCCTTTTCTCATCAATCTAAAGAAACCTTTCCAAATGTTTATTATAAGGTTATACCAGTAACAAGCAAGATACACTAGCACACTAAATATTTGGCACTAGTTAACATGTATGGTTTTTGGATGGAACAAATGGAACTGTTTGAAGCCATCCAGGAGATTCAGAAATATTTAGCAGGGGTCCTATTTAGCAGGTTCTGACAGGTTCTGGAGAACTGGTAGCGGAAATTTTGAGTAATTCAAAGAACCGGCAAATACCACCTCTGGAGGGCCCCAGAGTGGGGTGGAAATAGAGATTTTGCAATATCCTTCCCCCAGGAGTGGAGAGGGAATGGGGATTTGGCAGTATCCTTCCCGAGTGGGGTGGGAATGGAGATTTTGCAGTATCCTCCTGCCACGCCCACCAAGCCCCACCCACAGAACTGGTAGTAAAAGAAATTGAATTCCACCACTGCTATTTATCTGCCTTTGAATCAACTTTGACTGTTATTTGGAGCATAAAATTGTATCACTTCTGCTTACAGTAGTGGCCAAAATTGTGGAAACCTTTTGGGAAACTAGCTTTTGGGAAACTTTTTTTTGAATAATATCATAAAATTATATACCAATGGAAAGACAACTTATATCAAGATCGTAATGCAATAACGTTTATGAAGGATTTGCTATTTGAATAGCAGTACAGTATAAAGAAGAAAAGTGAAACGCGTAGAAAAAAACGAGATATACAAAAATTATCAGTTAATACTTAGTTGGGTAACCTTTTAGCATGAATTACGGCCTTACAACATCTTCCCATGGAGGGAACCAAGTCTTTTAGTTCTGCAGCTGTTATAATGTGAAACCAAGATTGAATGATTGCTGGGTCGCTTCTGGGTTTAACTATTAACTATTAACTGGGTTTTATTGCTGGGTCGCTTCTGACTAACAAGTTTTTTTAGTTGGCTCCATAGATTTTCAATTGGG
>JANHFM010014863.1:0-11772 GCA_032468115.1 Grayia smithii | reverse complement strand
GGGGGGGAATATAAGGAAATGTTATAAAAATTTTGTTAATAATTGGAGTTTAATTGTAAAAATTTTATAAAACTTTTCTAATAAAAAAAATAAAATAAAGTGGACTAGCTTTGGGATTTTAGTTTTCAAATAATGGTTAGAGTTGGGGGAAAAAAAAGAAATCTGGGTTGATTTGCTGAAGTTTTAGAGTGAGAGTCAGCTTCCACATTATCCAATACAAACAGCCTGGTAATAATGCAAACCCTAAAACAAAATTAATGGAAGAGAATAGCTTCTAGATGTTTGCCCTGTGCAGGCAGGAGAAAGAGAATATTGTTTTCACTATAAATAGAACTCACATTTGATACCCAGCACTCACTATTTCATAATGGCTTTATAGCTTTGCTACAATAAACCTACTTATCTGAACTTTTGTGTTTTTGGGCAGGCAGTCCTGAACTTTTTACCGTGTTGTTAAAGGAAGCCTGACAGTTACTGTATTGTGTATGAATGCTGTATCCTATGTCATGCTAATGTTGATCTCGGGATGTATTTAACAAACCAAAAAGCTATTCGTGTGGATTTTGTTGCTACTTTATAGGAGGAGTACTGACTTATGTGTTTTATTTATTTATGTAATCAATGTATATAGCCACTCACTCACCACACAATTACAATGTATATAATTAATAAACTATAATAAATTTAATTAAAACACATAATAAAAGAAGGCATAAAATGTAGACCATGCCAGAAAATACTATATAACACATAAAGTGCTGAGAAAAACTGATCCAATGGTCATTCCATGCACAAGCCCAATGCTGAAGAAAAAAACCAAACCTTAATGCCTTTCAAAAAAACCAGACAGGCTCAGAGTCAACTGGATTTCAGGGAGGAGGCTGTTACAAAGGTAGGAGCCGCAACAGAGAAGGCCTGTCTCCTGCCAGTCGACAGTGCCCAAGCAATGAGACCTGGAGCATAGCAAACCTGTCAGAACTTGCTGGAAGGACAGAAATAATCAAAATAGAGTCCTAAACCTGGCCCTGTGTTGCTTTACCGATAATCTGCTAGTACATTTAATTAAATGTTGGTATTATTAGCAGAGTAGTATTAGCAGATTTTTCTTTTGTTTTGCTGTGGTAATGTTGCTGAATGCTACTCATGCAATGCCAGCTCCCATTTTCAGCTTACAAAATGTATACTTTTGAAAAAAATTGAAGAAATCTCCTATCATGGCAGCAGTTAGGTTAGTATATCTGGGAGGTGTTAACTACGAGCTAATTTAAAAAAATAAAAAAATCCTGATGAGATCATTGTCCTATATCAGGGGTGTCAAACTCAATTTCATTGAGGGCCGCATCAAGGTTGTTTGACCTCAGGGGACTGAGTGGGTGTGGCTGGGGTAGAGATGGCCAGGGTGGGCATGACCAGTTCAACATCCTGCAGACCTCTGCCAGGGAAAATGTAACCCCGGAGGGCTCCGTTTTCACTGGCAAAGGACTGCAGGAGGCTGTTGTAGCTAAAAACGGAGCCCAGAAGGGCCGCATGCTCACAAGCTTCATTTTTGCTAGCAGAGGCATGCCAGCCACTCCTTCACTGTTTTCAGGGTGGCCCAGTGACCATATCTAAGCACCATACAGGTCAGATGCAGCCCACGGGCCTTGAGTTTGACACCCCTGTCCTATATGCTTGATGCAGCATTTCTGAGTGAGAGCAGAGTTCTCTGTTCTATTGACTACTCAAAGTATTGTTTTCAATGTCTTTTAATCAACTCTCTTTCACCAATCCTTCTGCAATTATTATTATTTATTATTCGCTGGTCAATAGTAATCAGCACGATCTACTAGTACTCTTACTATTGTGACCTTGAGACAAAATCTGAGAGAAAGGGAAAGGGTGAGAATGCTAATTCCCATTGAATTCTCATTATTTTCTATAGACAGAACACTTGGAACATTTCAATTTCTATTACATGAGAGGATATTCACTGGTTTTGTGTGTGTGTTCCATCAAAGCACAACCAAATTGAAGATTCCAATGGAACTTTCTATGTAAGCTGCTTTATTTTGAACTCAAAATAAACCAAATCTTCACTTTGTGCAAAACTCCAATTGTAAGCCTACTTCCTTATTGCATGATGGAATGTAAAGGGCAACTCGCAATATTTCTAATTTAATAATATGGCTCAAAGATTGTAGAATTGCTTGTGGCTGATTTAATTAGGTCACCAGGAATTGCAAATCAGCTTTCCCCACAGAAAGCTAGGAAATTCAAGATTTATACAGTTTATTTGTTTTATTTAAATATGTATATTAATATGCCTGGAAGGTCCACTTAGGCCAACATATCTAACCCTGTCTTAAGTGCAAGAATCCAAATTCAAGCTCCCAATTCCCAACACCAATAGAAGAGAATACATTGAAAAACAGTCTACACTTACCAAGTGACAATCCAGCCTCCCAAAAGAAGAGCTGCATAAGAACATTATTCAAAGACCCTGCAGCAACCCAAAACACCAGAAAAAGGAAACAGACTGCCGCCCTATACAACACCTTCCAACAAAATGGATACTGACATGACTTTATCAAGAAGTGTTTGATCACTCAATCCACTACAGCACAATCAACACAAGCTATGAAAGGACAACACTACCATTCTTCAAAAATATCTCAGAAAGAGATTCCATGTGAATTACAATCATACAGCATCATGGCATCACCACAGGACACAAACCAACTAAAGTGCTGCAAAACATCTTAAGTAAAGAAAAAGACCCATAGATATAAACCACATTTACACACCATTCAAGGGACAATAAAAAAGCTAGGAAGGAAATAGAAAGACCAGAATACATCCTCTCCAGTGCCTACACCTAGATAAATAATGATTAATACCAGTAAGCAGAAAACAAGCAAGCAGAAAACTATACCCTAACAGAGAGCAAATTCCACATTCGCTAGGACTGTTCATGTTAACTGTTGGGTAATGAAATCTGAAAGCAAACCACCAAGGTCAGAGAACACCCAGAACTCCATTAAGTATCTCTGAGAAACTTCATCAGAATTTCCAGGGCATTTCACAAAGCATAAGTATTTATTTATTTTCATTTATTTATATATCAAACTTCTTAATTGCCCATCTCCCTCAGAGAGAGTTTGTATGTAAAATATATAAATAGCTCAGATCTTGGGCAAAGGCAAATCCTTTGAACATAAACATTCATTTTCACTTGTCAATCAAGTTATTTTAAGGTCTTGTATTTCACTGGCATTTTTACCCCCTCTACATAATAGGGGCTCATATGACTGAATACTCCTTTAAACGTACATATACCAAATCCCATTACAAAAAGCAAACAACCTAAATACCCACAACAATCTAGATATTAGGGAAGGAAGTTCCAACTTTGTTATTGTCCTTTTAGAAGCTCGTTTTTCATGTTCAAGGAACATTTAAATTTAAACTGCCACTGTGTATTGTACACTGATACAATACAAAGATATTTAAAAATACACCTGAAAGGAGTGAAAATTCCTCAGTTTTCTTGGGTAACTTTCTGTATTATCCAAACACTAAAAGGTGCTTCCAAGGTTTACTGAACTTTACATATACCGTACTAGAAACAAGACAATACAAATATGGGTGTTCTGGAAGCCTGTTGAAAAGAGTAAGAGTTATTGCATAATACACAATCAGCCATAACCTGGATTGTAGCTATTTCCACCAACAAACAACAGCATTCTTACTAAATTAGTACTGAACCTTGGAAAGCTATTCTTCCATAAATTCAACTGCTCAATAGACAACATAAATATTTCCTTATCTTAAATGACCTGGTAAATGTTATAGTGGCCAAATTCAAAATGGTGACAGCTATTTTTATGTAATGTTATCTTTTTAAATATCTGAAAATTATTGTCTTAGCCTTTCTGTTTTTATTTTCTTTATAAGACAATATTTAACTTCTTCAAACTATCCTTTAAGGAATATCCTATATTTTAAATGCTATTGTATCTCTCCAGTTATCTCAATTATTCATTTACTTCTATGATGAATTTGGGACAAGCCTAGCAGCGAAGACTTCATATCTTCCTGCAATTATTGCCTATTGTGCAGAAATGTATAGTGAAGATGCTGAAGGGTCTAGAATTTCTAAGTAGTCTACATCCATTCAGCAAATTATATTTTCAGTAAAACTCACCTGGATAGTACCACAAAAATTATGTGGAAAACATTTATTCATCTAAATGTTCTACATTCTGCTAAATGATCTATTAAATGGACAGTGCTTAAACTCGGCTCATTTCAAGATGAAAGTGATGCCACATAACTCTACATACTTGAGTTAGCTGGATACCTCACACTGGCCTTTCTGTCACCCTGCTTTCCATAATTCCCTGCCTTCAAAAGTGAGTGACAGCTACAGTGATGAGATCTCAGTTTCTAAGAAGTAGATTTTTCAAAAGCAAAACTGCTCCTGGGCACTTATCTTCTGTTGAAATTAATAGATGTCAAGTTCTCAAGTGTCACTCTGGCATCAGAATCGCCACATTCACACCACCCATATAATAATGCAGACCTCTTCATTAAAAACATATAATCACAGTGTCTCTGGATTTAAAGGAAGTATATCAAGAGCACCAAGTCAAATTTGTCCAGACAATCTGCTATTTTTCTGACTTTCCTGCCAATATGGCCAATAGGAGAAAAACATTTTAAAGGATAGAGCACAACACAGACTTGAAAGCATCACTGGAGGTGGAAATCAGCAGCCAGGGCTAGACTTATCTGACTTTGTGAACCCCTGGATATCTGGTCCAACCATACTGACCTTTATCAGCCAGCCTGTTTTAATAAAGCAGGCGCCCTTTCTTCATACAGAGACACACATCAGAAATGAGCTCCGGCTCATTAAAAATCAAATACAGCTACCATACTGGAAATTTAACATGCAACCAACTAACAATAAAAATACAATTAAATTGAAATATTTAAGGGGTTTTTTTTGAAAAAAATACCTGTGAAAATTAGTTTGAGCCTGGCATTAAAAAGAAAGTGTCCCATGGTACTCATTCCTAAGGCCAGATATTTTTTATAGTTTGTAAAAATATTTCTCCCATAGAAAGAATAGAGAGAAAGGTCTCCTCCAGTGATTTTAATACAAGGGAAGAGTATATTGGATGACCCAACTATAAAAAAATGGAAGAGGGATTTTTTTCCTAATCCACTTTCCCAACATAATGCACCATTTCAAAAATAGCATTTTTATGCAAAATATCCCCAAATAAAATATTCCTTATTCACTGTAGTTTTGTTTTTCTGTGCTGTTTCTAGTTCAAGAATACCATTTTGATGCTCAATGTCCAAAATTAGACATAGCTTTCAAGATTATATCCAAGATTATGTAAAGCCATAACTGGCAGCTTTATTTTGATGCCTTTCCCAACAAATTCCAGCTAATTAAGTCCTATAAAGTAAGAGAATTGAAAATGACTAGCTGCTGGGCAATCCATCTCCCCACTTTAGGGAGTGGGGCAGTGATTGGAACTGACATATATAGGGCAAGTGGCAAAGAAGCAAGAAAGACCTCATTCAGTCTCTCTCATCATTTTCTGGATGCTACAATGAGAGAGAGAGAAAAAAACCACAGGGATTGTGTTAAAGATAAAAGATACCCATTAATACCATTACAGAATATTGCAAACATGGTCCCCTTTCCCCCAAATAAAATTCTGCTCTCCTTTCTTTTTCCTTGTTACAAGCCTGGAGAGAACTTCATGGAAAAACAGTGGTGAGGAGAATTGATGTCTCTGAAACCAAATGTTAATGGAGCAGGCAAACACTGGAAAAGAAATAGAAGCTAGAGTGGCTGACCAGAAACCAGGGAAAAGGAAGAGTGCCTGTGTCTTCTAACACTCCCCAAACACATTACTGATCATACCCACAAGTCACCTGACTTCAATTCCAAACTAATAAATGGCAAAATATTAGAAATTTTTACACATCTTGCAACTTTGGTGAAATGGGGTCAGTTTAAGAAGGTCATCACATCTCATGACAAAGTAAGCCTGTCTCATTCGTGGCCTGAAGTCAGGAGAGCATGACCAGGAAGAGAGGCCACAATAGCCAAGGGCAAGTGGAGAAAGGGCCTAAGTAAACAGTAATGGGTACACCAGATGGCTTTGAGGATAATCGCCATTTCTTCCCCAGAAAAACAGCATTAGTGGGAGTTTACCAGAGCCAGACTGCTGTCCATTGTTAGTGCCCCTTCATCAAACCCAGAAAAAGGAGAAGACTGACAATTGAATTTTTTTTCTCTATTGAGAGATGTTTGTTATTGTATGTTGCTATCAAACATCCTTTTAACATATAGCAATGCTGTTGAATAGCCAGTTGATGACACGGAGTCAGCAGTTGAAACAGGTAGAGTTTATTAGCCTCAATAGGAAACCGCATGCGAACTATATACAATGCTGAGGGCGGCTATTTATACAAGCCGTTCCTCAGATCAATTACCGATAATAACCCCAGAACTCTCCGCCCAATAAAACCATGTCCGTTTATTAGGCGCCACAACTACGGTAAGAAGCAAGGGTCAGGCTTAGGATTCAACAGAAATATTCAGAAAATACCTTTCCTGTTTTCTTCTGCTTCAGCTTCTTTATTCTCTGGTTAAGCTTCATAGAGCAACAATATGCTACATTACAGACAAGCAATGGCTAAAATCTGAGAAAAGATCTTTTGGCAACATGCAACTTTTAATTGAAAACTTTTTTAAAAAGTTTGATGAGATAATAATGATCATAGAAATATGCGGAGTCTTTGGAGAAATCTGATTTGAAAGCTGCAGATCAAAGAGATATTGACTGCACAGACAGAGAACTAATTGAGTTGATTCCATACATATCTCTGAACTTTAAATTTTAAATCTGCATTTGTTCGTAATAACAGAAGCCTGACATGGAGAAGTGTCAATTGTTTTTTCTTGGGAGGACTGGGGAAGATTGGAGAATGGATTTATTACTTTTAATTGCCAACCACTTTTATCTGGACATTGCTAGGAAGATAGACCAATTGTGGAGATTAAATATATTATATTTAACTAGACAATAATTGAAAAGAAATGGTATCAAGAAAGAAACGTAATATTTGATCCAGGATTAATTACTCTTAACTTTTGGTATGATTTGTAAATTTTTTACAAATTGATCACTGTTAACAGAGGATTTGGAAATTCTAATCTTGTTCTTTTCATTGTTATTGTTCTTCCTGTTAACTATTTTGTCATTAATGTAGCATATAGATGACAGTTCAATTGTTTGCAAATGGATTTACTAGTTTAAAAAAATGGAGAGGGCACTTCTTTCGCAAGGGGTGGGAACTAATATTGGAGCAATGTATTAATCAGTATTCAATCAGGGATAATATGTGTATGTATCTTGGGTTTTTTTCTTTGTTTTTTGTTTTTTAAATTTCTTTTAGTTTTGTATTTTAAGTTTTATTTGAATAAATAAAAATAGTTTTAAAAATTAATTAAATTTGTTTCCTCTCTTTCTCCCCTGAAAGTAGAGTACTTTTCCAATTGGATGGCAACTGTTAAAATAGTTTTCTGTACTTTTCGAAAGGCTTTTGGAATAGTCTTTTCAATGAAGCATGCTAAAACAACTTTTGCTTTGCAAAACAGAAAGCTGTTCAGTCATCAGTTCACGAATAATCACTGATGTAATATATAATAACAGTAATAACAACATGCTGCTTGCATACAGATTATATAAAATTCTTTTAATTTATGCATGTTGATTAATAGGTTGCAGGCTGCCTAAAGGCAGGGAAAGGCAGTTTTTAAATGTATAAATTAATATTAATTTCCTGTTTTGGATTATTGTCATTGTTTATTGTTGCCTTCGTTTGCTCCACTTTTACATAGTTGGGTGTCACATGATGCCTTGTATATTCCACAGAGAAAAACTGGGAAAAATAGTGTGAGAAACAGTCCTGGAACAGGACTGAAGATATCTTACCAACTATCTCACAGTTTCTTTAGTTACTTTGATAATAATCTTAATATCTTAATGCACCTTTTTCTCAGAAACCAAGCTAGAATCTTTTAAATCCATAGGAAAACAGTGATTACTGTGGAATAAATCAACACTGTCACAGAATTTAGTATAATAGGCTTTGAAAATAAGAAGGAAGGTATGAAGATTAATGTTTTATTTCATGGAGAAAAAATTACATTTCAAGCTAATTCTTATCCATCCAGTTATGAGACTTGGTTTAGTTTTCACATAGTTCTAAATTGAAAAGAAAATGGTGTTGTATAATAAATAGGAGCAGCTGTCCTCTACCTGCCAAGGAGGGAAGAAAGAGACTGCTATTCTCCTTGGGCTCAGGACCTACAAGCAAAATGAAAAACAAGAATGTTCTTAGAAGACATTTGAAGGAAAGTTCTGGTTTTCATAACTGTATGTACGTAAAGAAAAACTCATTTTCTCCCTCATAAATCTTGAATATTATTCCCATTTATTCCCATTTATTAGCTACTAGTTCTTCAGTTTCAGACTATTAAGGCATTATCTGTACTTTATTTCTGGTCCTTTCAACAAATATTTCAATGATCTTGAAAAGAACCTCATCCATTGTGGTATACTCATGCTTGTTACATATTTCCTCCCCTCAGATTTCTATAAACAGTGTGGATTGTCACTCCCATATTGACACCTCTTTCCCATATGGTTTGCTCAATTTCTGATTTTCCCCATGTTTTTTAAATTGTTGTCCCTTTTATCTGTCACTCTAGCTGATTTTCCATTTCTTTTTTATCTAATTTGCCTTTTCTGTTGTAGCCCTGTCCTCTGGAATAGCATCCCCCCAGAAATATACATGGGATTCATCCTGCCTATTTTTCTGAAGTCTCTTAAGACCTGGCTTTGGTACCAGAGCTGGGGCTAGGGCGATTGTTGAACTCCTCTGGAAGTTTTGCATGTTGGGAAGTGTTGTTTTGATTTTTAATACGCTTTTGATATATGTCTATGACATATTACACATTGCTCATAGTATTCTTGATATTGGAGGCCTTAACAAATCCAATAAATAAACATGCTACATGTGTGGCTTGTTTAATATTATTTTTCGTATGATGCTTTTGAAAATAAAATGTATTTTTTTAATTTATTAAAACAACTTTCTTTTGCAGTGAAAGGAAATTTGTCACTAAACTCTGATTCAGTTAAGATAATTTTTATTTATGATTTCTTTGCTGGAAAGATAAGTTTCCCTGATTTTGAGAATAATAAGACTATTAGTGTCCAAATGACAAAAGCTGATACTTCAGGAGTGGATTAAAGGTGGAATAGAAGCAGGGGCAGGATGCAAAAGAGGTTTGCTTATCAACTCCCTTAAGAATAGCCTTATAAGAATAATTACTCTAGAGAATGGAACATGATTTGAGAGCTACTGCTATGTTTTCCCCAAAATAAGACCCTGTCTTATATTTTTTTGAACCCCACAATAAGCGCTTGGCCTTATTTTCGGGGAGGTCTTATTATTTTGGGGGCATGTGGAACAAGATGGGGCTCCTCTTGTCATCTTACTGATTTCCAGCTCTGCGTTTAAATATTTTCGGGAAGGGCTTGTTTTCAGGGGGAGGCTTATTTTAGCGCATGCACTCAAAAGCCTGATTGGGCTTATTATCAGGGAATGTCTTATTTTCAGGGAAACAGGGTATACTTAATTTATGTTTTCTGAAATATATGTATCATTTGTTCTTCTTTACTTTTTTGTCCACTAAATCTATTTCTCAGGTGAAACCATCAATATTAAGGCTAGAAAGAGAAAAATCAGAAACAGCAATAGTGACAATTCTAGGCTGAACACAAGTGGTCTTTCTGTCTTTGGATATCTTGCTGAGCCTTGATACATAATAAGGAAGTGTTTCAAAGTTATTGTCTCAGCTATCTAAGGAAGATGTGGTACATATAATGCCATATCGGCATCTGCACCAGCCTAAGAAAAAGTATTTGCAGATACTTCACTATGAATTATAATTTGTCTGAAATTTAGGCATCATATATGCACATAAAGTCTATTTTTGGTTCTATCTGTAAGCCATCATTTGTTAAACAATATATGTTATTTATTTATAAATGTTATATATTAATTACATTAATTGATTAAACAAATTACATGAAATATTACTGGTGATAAATAAGCCATTTCCTCCCACCCCCACTCCAGTCTACTTATTGGTAATGAGCCAATTTGTAAAGTCAAGATTCAGAATCTATTTGTAGTACAATATGAATAGCAAGAGATTTCCAACAACTCTTTTGACAATTCATGAATACAGCGAAACTGCTTTAGCTTATTTCTTGAAAATTTATGAAGCTGATTTAAGCTGAAAAAGAACACAGTTACATCTAGATCAGCAGCATCAACAACTCTCAAGCAAAAAGAAGTCTTATCTAAACACGTTAGATTAGACATTTTTTAATTGTATTGTCACAGAAAAAAAAAATATACAAGCTAACCAACTACTTTATTTCTGTATGTTGATCTTCTAACTGAATGCAATGAAGGCTGTAATTGTAATCTTGATTATTAAAGAACTTCATGAGGCTTACTATTGATTAGCTATATGATCGGTCAATATAGCACCTTACCTTGGAGAAGAACACAGTGACATATCCACAAAAATATTAACATTTGTAAAGTTATCATGTTTTCTTTCACTTGCCAGTCCTTAGTTCCTTACTGTTCTATTCATTCTGTGATCAGGGGAAAAAGGAGGTGAACTTTGACGGTGTGAGTTGATTGTCCCAGGGCTTCCTGTTAAATAATAGAAGGAAGCAGGCTCAATCAACAAGCGGACTGACGCTGTGGAATTCCTCTCTTGCCTGCTATAGTTTTGAAGGATATGAGACAGAATTAATCAGTACAAAATAAATTTAATCACTATTGTTATAACTCTACATACTTTCAGAGTACCTAATTTCTGAGGATGATATTACGTGCATGTAAAAAATTGGATTTAAATACGAGGATTGGATTTGAAAATGAAAATTTCCCCATTCTGGTCCTAGAAAAAGGCCGTGAAAAGGTAGGTTTAACTGACTTCATAAGAAAATGCTTGTGAAGAGTCTCATCCTATTCATCTCATTTTTAGATAGTTAGCTAAGTACTATCAATTCAGGCCAGAGACTCAGATGACAAATGTCTGTAATCTGCCTCCAGCAATACTTCATAATGCTTCCAAAGATATTCCAATGATATCCAATTCATCCACCTCATCTATTTCTTCCCTTGCTATTTTCCTTCTCCGGCCAAGAGAATCTGCTAATATACATCTGTTCTCATCCCATGCTCAAAATAATTCCCAAACTCAGTTTTTAGAGTAGATTCTTGGTCCTTGTAAAGTTTCCTCAGAATAATCAGGTGTTCTGGCCAGTGGTAGTATTTAGCTGGTTCTATCCGGTTCAGGCAAACCAGTAGCAGCGCTGTGGGAGGCTCCACCCATCTGCCCGGATGTCATCATGTCCTGTTTTTGACACTGCGCATGCACAGAAGGCCCTGTGCATGTGTGGAGGTGGCGCATGGACTCACATTTGCGAACCGGTAGTGAAGGTAAGTGAATAACACCCATGGTTCTGGCACACTTGTGGATTTTAATATATTTTCCTTTACTTCTTGACATTGTTAGTTAAAATATGTCCTTGTTCTTAGTAGTTTGACTCTGAATGTGATGTTGGCCTCTCAATGCCTAAGGCAGTGTTTCTAAACCTTGGCCCCAGG
>JANHFM010014813.1:0-11778 GCA_032468115.1 Grayia smithii | reverse complement strand
GGGGGTTATATTGTAAAAACTTTTATAAAACTTTTTCAATTAAAAAAAAAAAATAGAACTGGGTTTTCACCAGGGGTGTTCACTTACGTACAGTCAAAAGACCCAAGTTGGCAACTACCGTAATAATGGTACAATGGAAACTTCGGCAGAGAAGAGGATTTCTGAAACACTAATCCATCTTTTATTGATTGATTTATTTTATTTATGCAGTTTATAGGCCGCCCTTCTCCCGAAGGACCCAGGGCGGCTTACAAGGATTAAAAATACAATACAATTAAAATTAAAATCAGATTAAAATCATTAAAATATTAAAACCATATTGTCGGATCAGCCAAATTGATGGAAAAGTCACGTCTTCTGGTCACGGTGGAAGGAGTGGAGGTCAGGAGCTGTCTGAAGCTCGGTGGGCAACCCATTCCAGAGGGTTGGCGCGCCCACAGAGAATGCTGTCCCCCTGGGGGCCACCAGCCGAGATTGCCTGGCCGATGGCACCCTGAATGAGGCCCGCTCTGTGAGAGCGCATAGGACGGTGAGAGGATGGCAGAAGGTGGTCCTGCAAGTACCCTGGGCCTAAGCCACGTAGGGCTTTATAGGTAAGTGCCAGCACCATGAAACGGATCCGGAGGTCCACCGGTAACCAGTGCAGCTCGCGCAGGAGAGGTATCTTGTTCTCTTCCTCCCGTTCAAAGATGTCCGGTTGCAAATAATAATTCCCCATCAGGTCAGATTTGCAGGTCAGCCAAATCTACATTATTTACAATTGTTACTATCCAATCGATGTGACTTTATTTCTCGTTATATCGTTAAGTTTCGTTATACGGTTGGACAGTACATCACACCATGTTTTATGAATTTTTGCGGCAATTTTTTTTTTTTTTTTTTACTTGCCGTCTCAGATTTCATTCTGGGGTTTGAGCTGATGTATGACTGTAATAAAATATCTACCTGTCTTCCGGCAAGTTCACCAACAAGGTATGACCTATTTTGAAATGAGGGAGGAAACGTCTTCCTCACCATCTTATGGGATCGTCTCCACAATGATTAACAACAGCTAAGGTGACTCTTCTGTCAGCGTTCCAGAAATCCTTCGCCGATGAAAAACTCCTTTGCAATTATCTCTGAAAAGGTTCTTTTATTCGGACAAGTAAACTGGCACATTCTGAGAAAACCCGAATCTGAGAATTCCGGGTTTTCCCACAGGATATCAAAACCCTCAAAACCATCTCCTCCCTCCTCAGATGGTCACAAGGTCCAATCATTGTATAGTCCCTCTTGACACCACTCCTTCTCCAGATGCAGGATTGACCTGACCTTGACCATCTTGGAGAATGCTATTATGGCTAATACCTCCTTCTATCAACTCCCCCCTCCTACTTTCCCACAGCGGAGAAAGTGGCAGTTTGGAAGCCTGCTAATATGTCTTCCAAGGCTGACACAAAGTTTCAGTATGAACTGATTAATGATTCAGTGAGACAAAACAAATCAGATGTCTTCAAATTGATAAAAGATTTAATGGATTTTGTACATGGACAGTCACAATTTTATCCAATTGAATTTTATAATAAATTGACTTTACTGAAAATCTGAATTTTGAATCATAAATTGAAAACAAACTGCACAATTTGAAAGAGATCTAGGATCAGTGGTGGGTTTCTGCCAGTTCACCCCGGTTCGGGCAAACCAGTAGCAGCGGCAGCAGGAGGCTCTGCCCACCCACCCGGATGTCATCACAGATGCTCTGCACATGTGGAAAAGGTTCTGTGCATGCGCAGAAGCACTGCATGCGAGCGAAGCAAGCGCGTACATGTGTCCGCTCACAGTTCCGAATCAGTAGCGAAGGTAAATGAAACCCACTATTGTCTAGGATGATTTGTGCACCCATTGTAAGAATATTGTTTTGCTCCAACAATGCTTCAATGATACAGAAAACAGCCGGTTTTAGAAGCATTCAATGCAAAGTCACAATGGGCAGGGCAAATTCATATGCCGAAACCTATGGAATTAAATTGGTGCTTTCCCCATAGCTCACTCTATGGGGAAATCCTAAACAAATGTCTGTAGCCCAATCTTAATCCTTGCCTTCTTTTGACAAAGTCCCACATTTTTTGAGAAAATGTGAGTTGTATGCTAACAGTGATCATTTTAGAATAAAATAGTTTTGTTCTAAATGAGTATTTTCTTCAATTCTGCAAAACATCAAGACTCAGAAGTATGCTGTAATACAAAGTTGCCTGAAAATGACTTATTATCAGTAAAAACTTTGCAGGACACACACTTATGCCAATTCAAAGAGATTCTATATTATTTAAGATAATATGCAATGGTTATGCAAATAGAAATGATCTATTATCAGCAATATTACAATTAAGTCTCTCTGACATAAAGCAATTTTCTACATTTTACAGATAAACTAACTTTTACCTTATGTTTTCACTGTGCTTAGAGAATATTACATATTACTTACAGTATATATCTCGGCTGTAGGTGGTCACTTGTAAACAAGGCCATTTGAACAAAATTCAACATTGAGCAAAATCAAACTAAGAACAATTCAGCCAAAGATAATAATTTAAGATCCACTGATTTGATTGATAGAATATTCTAAGGTTATATTTATTGAAGCCAAATGTTAAAAGTGCTTAAATCTGTCCAGATATTTTCCAATAGCTACAAATGCTAAATTAAAGGCATCAGCATATTTCAATAAGAAATATATCTATCTATCTCTGGATTCCAAGCAGATGTTTTCTATACACTGTCCTGTTGATATAACTAATTGTTATATTAGAATGCCAAAATTTGGAATAAGTGGATGATTTAAGCATTGCCTATAAAAAAGACTACATTACAATGCAAAACAGTTCACAAAGGTCACTATAGTGAATTGTGCAATAAATAGCATTATCTGCTGTATTTGTAAATATAAATCTATTTCACAGGAAATGTTTTGCTGCTAAGAAAATGACTTTCCCAGAAAATATTTGGTTACTGAAAATAGTACTTTTCTCACTTCAGCTCATGATCATCTGCAAGTGAAGAGAAAGGACTCAAATATCAGGTCTTATTTACTTTCATTGGACATTGAGATGCAAATATCGAACAACAGCATTTGTGTGATAAATTTGGAAGACCCAGTTTGGTCTAGTGGTTAAGGCACCTGTCTAGAAACCAAAGGACTTTGACTTCTTGTCCTGTCTTAGCTATGAAAGTCAGCTGGCTGACTTTGGTCCAATCACATACTCTCTTTCAACTTAACTCACTTTACAGGGTTCTTGTGTGTTATATATGTTTGATACCTTAAGTTATTTACAAAAATAATAAAGGTGGTAAATAAATAAATAAATAAATAAATCATGCCCTCATGTTCATAATATCACTTGGATTTTATTGTGATTTCCTGTGGTTATTCCTAAATATTTTCCAATGACTGACAACTATAATACTATTGTGTGATAACACAATCACTGAATAAGGTAAATATCAACACTCTCTACCATATCTATGCCTTATTTGAGAATATTTATTCTATAGATGTTGATGTAGAAATAAGTAGCACTGAAGTTTCTATGACATTTGGCATGACAGAATATGTTATGACATGAATCTAACATTTTCCCTCCCAGTTAAGTTTCAGCTGTACTGTAGCTTACTATTTGTTATCAACCATGATTTCTTTTAGAAATACGTACACTTTATATTCATAACATCTTCATTATTGCACACTGGATGGTAGTTTACATTTTTTCTATGCGGCTAAAAACTATGAAAATTACAATGAAATGGCTAATTAATTTGCTAATGCATTTGTTTCAAAGTGTGGTTTAGAGACCATTTGAAAATGAACATTAAATAACCTAACATTTTTAAGAGCTGCTATATAGGTGCAGGGTAGCCGCAAGATGGCAATGGAATCCATGCCATCTCTGAATCCATGCTACCTGTTTTATTTCATTTTATTTTACCTTTCAAGTTGCTATTTTAATTTTTATAGACTTTTTATTAATTTTTTATCAGCTGTAATAACTCAAAAGTTCATCTATCTACTCTAGCTACAACACAGCAAAATATAGATAGTATAGTGTGTGCACTTCACAACACTACCCAAGATTTTGAAACAACAGAAAAGTGATAAATATACAATAACCAAAATACAATTTCAGGAAGTTACTTTGAACCTATTTAGTTTCCAGATAGACTGCTATATAACTCTTAACTTTTTGAAATGGTATCTGTAGTTAAAAATTGAAAGTCAGTTGCTTATAGAACCTTCTTTTTCCCTGGTAGAGAATGATCTTGCTACCTAGACTGCTGCTGTTGGGAATGTCATAATGGTACAATGGGTTGAATATCATAATGATATGATTTTAAAAAGAGAGAATGTAACCGACTTCATAACTAGGTGATGCCTGTTCACAGGCAATTTATGATCTTGGTCTTCAAAATTTGAATTCAGCTTCTATTAATTATATGCAATTGACAGAAAAAAATATCTCTTTAGTTAGAAATGTTTATATTCAAGTTAAAAATAAAGCTATGTTAATGTAACTTGTTTTATCCTGCATGTTTTAATTCCTTTAAAGGAGATTCAGTACTACCCAATGAAATTCTCTACATTCCAAAATTGTTAAAATTGTCTCTCAATACTCCAGTGCTATATAGTTGGTTAGAGAAGGAAAAGTGATAGTATCCTACCTATATGTTGATGGTTTTGATAACTTTAATCTTTAAAGATAAAAATGTTTATACCAACTATGATTTAATCTATGATAGACTAGCTGGAGGCCCGTGCTTTGCTATGAAATTATGTGATTGGGTGATAAATTGACACTTAAAGCCTGAAACTGAATGTGGAATGTGTAACTCTGTAGCATCAGAGCGTGTTAATACAAGGCAACTGGCAAATGGAACAGAAGGGGAGGGGGAGTAGAATGTCCCAGCCCGCAGGCTGTCCACGCCCATGCCTAGTTTAGCAAAAGGGTAGCGTTAGAGTATATAAGGCAACTAGCAGTTGGGACAGAGTTCCTTTCAGATAGGAAGGAGGAGTAGAACGTTTAACTCCTTAGCATCGGAGCATGTTAATATAATACTGTATAAGAAATACTAATGATTGGATAGTCATTTCCAAAAATTGTTTTTTAAAGAGGACCTAGAAGCCAAGAGTAACATATGTGCCAAATTTCAAGTTTCTAGGCTTTACCATTGTGGAGATTTCGTGATGAGTGAATGGTATTTGGCTTTTATATATATAGATTAATGTTTATAGGCATAAAGTTATTTAAACTTTATATTTAAAACTAATTGTGACATTAATAAGCAACTGAAAAATACTTTTTGGCTGAATAGAATTTTATTGGTCACTGACCAGTATTTGTGAGATAATAAGGCTTTCTGTCTTAAGCTTAATACTTAATTCTAAGGTCTTCATTGTATTTTTTATTATTATTTGTGCATATGAAAAAATGAAACAAAAAAGAAACAAGAATAAAGAACTCAAAAAAGAAAAAGTAAAAAGATGCTGTTTGGTTTCTAAACCTACTCTCTTGAAATTTCAAAGAATTGTGAACCTGAATTAGAGCTCCTACAGTCATTTCAGCATTATAAATAAATAAAACTTAAAATAATATTTCATTCCACTATAGTCATTTAACTTTCACCAAGTGTAGTCAGGCAGCTATGAAGGGAATACTGTGAAAACTTTCCTTTAAAGGAAAAAGAATTCTGATTTAGGAATAATAATAATAATAATAATAATAATAATAATAATAATAATAAACCAAGGATGAATAAACCACACAGAGAAAGCCAAATGGTCAAAGGCATACATTAATTTTAATCAGAACGTAATTTTATCTTAATTTTTGAATGGACAATTGAATAGATAATTCAAGTAGCTGATGAGCTTGATGTATGAGTTTGTTTGCTTCTTAAGAACTACTCCAAAATATTTAGACCATTAGGCCAGAAAATGCAACCAAACACACACACACATTCCATATTGATTTAGTCCATATAGCTTCAAGCCCAGAAATTAACCTAGGAAGATTAATTTCTAATATTCCTTCCAACCTTACTTTCTAATATGTGTGACAAAATCTATTCCAGAAGATTGTAACAAAATTCAATATTTGTGAAGCTGCAAAATTTATCAGTTCTGCAATCTCATAGCCAACTAGAAGATTCTGTGGCTTACACGGCTTCTTTAAATGTTGTTTCCAAATTATGATTTTCAAAGTGATGAAAAGCAAAATTCTTAAATCCTTAAGTAGTAATCTTATTTTTTAAATCAGTAGGTTGCTATTCCATTTTGTTGCTTTGTGCCTTTGAATAAGTGTTGATTCTTGACAACTACCTAGATTATTGTCTGAATATTTTTGGCAAGATTTTCAGAAGTTTGCCATTACTTTCTTCTTATGCTTCAGTGAGAGTGACTGGCCCAAGGTCACCCAGTTGGCCTTGTGCCTAAGGCAGGACTAGAACTCACAGATCCCAGTTTCTAGCCTTGTGCTTCAACTACTACACCAAACTGGTTCTAATTTCATTTTAAATTTCATATAATCCTGTTGATTTAAAACAAAATTCTCAGTTTATCAAATTCTCAGCTTATCTCAGCCATTTTCAGCTATAAAAAAGTTATCTGGTCCTATCTTAGAGAAAGTTTCTGAGTCTTTGGAACACAGAGAGCACTTAGTATTTCAGCTACAATTTTGCCAGAATTTCAGTTAGGATATGATATGCTCTCAAATTTCAAATGATTTTCATTTCTCTTAGCCTGAAAAAAAATATGAAGAGAGTTGTGAGAGGAGAGGGCAGACCTCAGCTACATAAACATTACAGCAAAATAAGTCTGATGTCTACTCTTCCCAAGTTCCATCAGGAAAAATAAAGCGAAGCTAACATTATGGCTATGACTAAAAATGTTGCACAAGGAAAGGGATACTTCAGAAGAACTTGAAACAATGTGGACTACAGTATCTATCCAGGAAGTGAGAAAGCGTGATTTCCTTCCAACAAGAAAGCTCATCCTACCAGTTTTATCTGAATCACAAGAGACAAATTATATGGACCTCCTTGCAATACTTTATTGCAAAAGGAAAGAAAAAGAAGAAGATATTTGCATCAAAATCAGTTCAATCAAATGCATTTAGAAGTTGACAACTTAAAGGCACACAATTTAAGTTTGCATATTGGGGAATGAAATGAAACTCACAAAATTAACACTTTAGGGCAGTTAATTTTTCCAATGGGCAACATTAGAAACTGTGACTATTGTGGGGGGCTGAACCAACAAGGCTGTGCATAGGCATGCATGCATGCACATACGTAAAATTTTTTAAAAAGTAGTTGCCTTCAAAATAAATGCAATCCACATGGGTCAGATAGGGACAACCAATGGGCCAGATGTGGTCTGGAGGGCCATAAAATGTCCAGGTCTTCTTTAGGGTGAATGTTGCTTATCTAGGATGTACATGTTATTCTTGACTAATCCCCAGTTAGGGGAATATACCAAGGCAACAAGAATTTTGAATCTTTGCGAATAAAAGATTCCTTTGTTCTTTTGTGAACAAAAGAAATAATTTATAGCTATAATACTGTAAAATTAGAGGAATAAAACTAAAAAAAATATTTGTAGATGGCACATGATATTCACCAGCTTTTGATAAAATATTTTGAAATTCACACGAATGGATATATGTATATGTATGTGCATAAGTATAAGTATATGTATATGTAAACGGGGACACAGTGGCTCAGTGGCTTAGACGCTGAGCTTGTCGATCGAAAAGGTCGGCAGTTCAGCGGTTCAAATCCCGAGTGCTGTGTAACGGGGTGAGCTCCCGTTACTTGTCCCAGCTTCTGCCAACCTAGCAGTTCGAAAGCATGTAAAATAAATGCAAGTAGAAAAATAGGGACCACCTTTGGTGGGAAGGTAACAGCGTTCTGTGCACCTTTGGCATTTAGTCATGCTAGTCACATGACGATGGAGATGTCTTCAGACAGCGCTGGTTCTTCAGCTTTGAAACAGAGATGAGCACCGCCTCCTATAGTCGGGAACGACTAGCACATATGTGCAAGTGGAACCTTTATTTTTACCTTTTAGAACCTAAAGGACAGGATTTTTAGCTATGCTATCTTGCTATACCTATAAAAACTTGGCTGTCTTTCTAAAATTGCAAACTTGCGTGCATCTTTAAGACAATTGTCACTCCTGGAATTGTTGCATAAGTCCCTGCAAATTTCAGAAGTGGTTTGCCATTGTCTGATTCTTTCAAGGGCTGGGAGAGGGAATGGCCCAAGGTCACTTAGCTGGTTTTCCACCTAAAGCAAAGCTAGAACACTAAGGCTGGATAACCATCTCTTGGGAGTACCGAGACACTAGATTCCTATCCAAGGCAGGAGATTGGAGTAGATGATCTCCAACATTTCTCCTTACTTTACATTCTATGGTTATGTGAAAAAGAGGAAAATAAGAAAGGAAATTGCATCAGATGAACCTATTCCTCAGAGCTCCACATTGTGAAAGATAAGTCTGACAAAATGAATTTAAAAATGTAATAGTTATGGAAATGAAAAGCACATGAACACAGGCCAGCCGACAGAAGAGGCCATTATACAGTGTGAGAAGTAAAATGAAAAGAGGGTTTAAACTATTTACTTTCAGAGCAGTGAATTTACAACATTTTTTCCATTATTTTCAATAAATATTACTTATCTGTGGTTCCTAAATTTCTTGTGAGCCTGTCTTAGTGGTTTATTTCTTCTGTATTTCTTCACTACTTCCATGTAGTGAACTCAGTCACATTTAAGTTATCATTTTAGTTGTTAATAGATTCTAAAAATCTTTTCAATTTCCATGCAATCAAAACTGATGTTCTGCAGAGAGCACCAACTATACACAGTAACTTAAGGGGAATGGCTGTTTACAACTTCTACAAAAACCCAGTTTCTTGAATAATGTCTGTTTAGAACAAACTGATTGTATTCTTCTGTAAACAATGTGAGCAACAATCTCTTACACCAAAGTAGCAGTAATTTATTTAGTACTTCTACTGTTTAAGCAAATAGAGATAGGTGGCAAATGAAAATAAACCACAATGTATAAATCTATTGTTTGCACGCAACTTTCCACACCAAGGAATGAAAAATAAATGTGGAGATTATAATGTGTATAAAAGATTTAATTTAGCTAAATTCTCAGCAGGATTATGGAAGGTGTTCAGATGAAATAGCCATAAGCAACATGCAAAGAAGTTCCTTTGTTTGAATGGCATGACATAGCTTTAAGTTATCCACTTGCCAGTGGCTTTACAATTACTATATTATCTGAACATGTTACATTTGTTCTTTCAACCAAATAGAGAAAGCTGAAACAACCTTAGACAAGATAGCTTGTCTCTCCTAATGAAAAAAGCAATTTTGCTTTCTTTGGATGCCATAGCAACAACATTATCTCAATGCTTCTAACTTTGGGAATTAAGCACTAAATTCCCAGAATCTAATATATTTTAAATGTATTAAAATGTGTTAAATGCATTTAAATTAAGACACAAAGAATCTTCTGGCATGCTAAAGATGAGCACATTTATAAAATAGTTTCCTATTCATTCAATATGTCACAATAATTCTGCTGCAAAGATAATAGCAGGGAGTGCAGAAAAAAAGATGGAAACAGAGAACAGATGGCAATGGCAAAAAAAAAAAAAAAGAACTTTTTCAAAAGCAAAATGAAAGATAGAGAGAAAGAGGCAATGAAGTTTTTCACAATAGCCAGGACCACATTCAAAACAATAACACAGAAATTCCAATGTGAATGAGTCGCAAGAATATGCATGAATCTTCTTTTCAACAAATAAACAATACTAGTATTTCTTGATTTACGACCACAACTGAAAAATTCGTTTTTAAGCAGCGTAGGTCAAATGATCATAACTTGTGACTTTCCCTGCCAGCTTCCCAACTGATTTTGCTTGTCAGGAAGCAAGGAAGGTCACAAGTAACCACAGAGATACTGCAATTGCTGTATATGAGCCGTGGTGGTGCAGTGGTTAGAGTGCAGTACTGCAGGCTACTTCTGCTGACTGCTGGCTGCCTGCAATTTGGCAGTTCGAATCTCACCAGGCTCAAGATTGACTCAGCCTTCCATCCTTCCAAGGTCGGTAAATTGAGGACCCAGATTGTTGGAGGCAATAAGCTCACACTGTAAACCGCTTAGAGAGGGCTGTAAAGCACTGTGAAGCAATATGTAAGTCTAAGTGCTATTGCTATATATATATGAGGACAATCTGTAGGTCACTTTTTCAGTGATGTTGTAATTTTTATTGGTCGCCTTTTAATAAAAATTGTTAAGTGGAATACATGCTATCAGATCATCTTGATTCTTTGATGTCATTAACTAACATGGCTTTCCTCCTACCATTATTCAATGGATGCAACTACAACTATATTTGTATAATTGTACAACTGTATATGTATACAAATATTTATACATTTATAAATATTTATGATTTGGGAACTAATTTTGTTATAATTTCTATGAGCTATCATCAAAGACTTTCTTATTGTGGTTATCATCTTACTATGTGCTTCAACTGTTTCAAATAAAATATAGTTTACAAGTAGTCCTCAACTTACAACTACAGTGAGTCCAAAATTTATGTTGTTAAGTGAGACAGTTGTTAAGACAGCGTTGACTCATTTTATGTCCTTTTTTTGCCACAGTTGCTAAATGAATTACCATAGTTGTTAATTTAGTAACATGGCTATTAAATGAATCTAGCTTCCCCATTAACTTTGCTTGTCAGAACGTCACAAAAATCATACAGGAGCCATGGTGGAGCAATGATCAGAATGCAGTATTGCAGACTAGCTCAGCTCGCTGCCAGGAGTTTGATTTTCACTGGCTCAAGGTTAACTCAGCCTTCCATCCTTCCAAGGTCAGTAAAATGATGATCTGGATCATTGGGAGAAATATGCTGACTCTTGTCGGGAGAAATGTGCTAACCACTTAGAGAGTGCTATAAAGCAGGGTCCCCAACTCACAGTACGTAGACTGGCACCTAACCTCAGCAGGCCAGAAACTGGTCCACACAAACAAGAAAAGTGCTCTGCCTTCTTCCTCTCTTCATTTTCTGTTTTGGCTAAGATTTCATACCCAAACTATCCTTCCCTCCTCCCGAGGTTAGTAAAATGAGGAGTCAGATTGTTGGAGGCAATATACTAACACTTTAAACCAGAGAAGGCTATAAAGCACTGTGAAGCGGTATATAAGTTTAAGTACTATTGCTATTATAAGGCTGATTGCTATACTAAGTTCCTAGACTCTAAAATTATTGCTAGTCCCTTGTTTTCTTTAGCCAAATGTGACAAATCTGTAGTGTTGGTATTATCGCAGGGGTGTCAAACTGGCAGCCCATGGGCTAGATCCATCTGTCAGCGTTCCAGAAGAGATGTTGGACTTACCTGAACATTTGTTCTCTACGTGCTGCGAGAGAGTCCTAGCAGTGAGTAATATCCTCTCATGATTGGCTGGAAACTGGTTAATGAATTGGAATACTCCTCCTCCTTCCGGTGGGAATCCAGTTGATTAATGATATCCCAGCAGAGACACCGAAGAATAGAAAAACTAGGAGCCCCAAAATCCTAACCTGGCACTAGCCTGCTGATCCAAGGACAGGGAGGGACGGACTCTCTCGCAGCATGTAGAGAACAAACATTCAGGTAAGTCCAACGTCTCTTCTCCAACCTGCTGCTCGAGAGTCCTAGCAGTGGGATATGCCCAAG
>JANHFM010014792.1:0-11782 GCA_032468115.1 Grayia smithii | reverse complement strand
GTTCTTGTCATGAGTCTTCCCTAATCTAACTGTGTTCCAGATTTCCAGCTACAGCTTGCATGAATAAAAAAGAAAAATCCTTTTTAAAAAACTTTTTAAAAGATTTTCATGTTTCAGTTAAAATATTCAGGGCTTCAGAGAATTTTTTGGAAAAGAAACAAAGTTCTGAATCAGGAATTTCTTTTAAAAATCATTTAAGGATATCCATCTTTTTGGTTTTCATATTGTTGCATTATTCTTGTGCCCTTTGTCATTTTTATTTTATTGTGCTATTATTTTACTTGTGTTCTGTTTACACTCTTTGCATTTTCTTCCTTTTTAATTATTGTAAGCTGCCTAGACTAACCCTGGGGCAACATAGGTGGTAAATAAATTTAAAAAATAAATACAATTTAGGAATACTTTGTTTCTTAGTGAAACGTGCATGATATTTCACAATCTGGTTGGTCACTGTATTTTTCACATCACCCCCAAATTCCATTGGTTGCTATTTCTTTGGATTCTGATTGACCATTGATTCTATCCTAGGGCCTACAAATTAAAATCAATAATCTATCAATACAGAAAACAGAAACATTGAAAATTTTATCCTCTACATCCAGAATTCATATCAATAACAGGGACATACATTTTCTTCTTGGCACACATACAAAAAACTCCTACCTGATTAAATTTACTAGAACATTTCAGAGTAAACCCAAAGCAATAACGACAAATTATATAACAACATGCAAATGAACCTCATTGAAAGAC
Source organism: Grayia smithii (assembly GCA_032468115.1). Classification (NCBI taxonomy): domain Eukaryota; kingdom Metazoa; phylum Chordata; class Lepidosauria; order Squamata; family Grayiidae; genus Grayia; species Grayia smithii. Next base: position 11,029 of record JANHFM010014792.1, on the reverse strand, counting down.
AACTGCCCACTGTCATAAATTTCTCATTGCCAAAGCTAAACATAAATAATGCAAGCTTTCAACATTATTGCAGCAAGAATCAATCTTATCAACTCTCTATGGTTTATAGAAATATAACAGAACCATACAAAATAACAACAGCCCAACCATTATACAAGTAAAACTGTTCTTACATAAAAACAATGCAATTTCTTTTTTATATTATATTTTTAGCTGATAATTTTTTAGGTTGCACTAAATCCTAACAAATTCTGCATTCCTCTGCAGTGTAACTGGATGGCTAGAATCAAATAAATGATCTTAATTGCTCATTTTAATTATAACTGCAAGTGTGTTTTCTCTAAACTTTATAGTAATAACTGATAGAGTCTAATACCTCTTGTGATTTATTATTCTTCAGACTTACGTGAACATGCCAGTTTTTATATTTACAATTTTGCGTATCTCAGTGAAATTGAGAAAAATAATTCCAGTGTGGCATTGGCTCCTTACATTAAAACTTACAGCTACATTTAAAGCAAACCTTTGTGCAAGCTGTAGTACTATCTTAATATAAAGCTAGTCAAGTTCAGACTTCACTTGATAGCAATAGTACTAGCACAGACTTATACACCACTTTACAGTGCTTTGTGGTCCTCTCTAAACAGTTTACAGAGTCAGCATCTTGCCCCCAACAATCTGGGTCCTCATTTTACCCACCTTGGAAGGATGGAAGGCTGAGTCAACCTTGAGCCTGGTGAGATTTGAACTGCCAAATTGCAGACAGTCGGCAGTCAGCAGAAGTAGCCTGCAGTACTACACTGTAACCACTGCGCCACTGCGGCTCATGGATGGAAGTTTTCTCTTCTACTATGAGAGATTTGATCCTTAATAGCAACAGCACTTAGACTTATATATCACCTCATAGTGCTTTATAGCACTCTCTGGATATTTTTACAATGTCAGCATATTGCCCCAACAATCTAGGTCCTTGTTTTACTGACCTCAGAAGGATCGAAGACTGAGTGAACCTTGAACCCCTTTGGGATCAAACTCTAGACTGTGGGCAGTGTTTTCCTGCAACACTGCATTACAACTACTGTGCCACCAGGGCAGTGGTGAAATCCTCTTACCTTCACTACCAGTTCGGGTGTGGAAGTGCATGCACCCTACACACACACACACACACACACACACACACACACACACACACACACACCCCTCTTCTGTGCATGCACAGATGGTAAAAAAAAGGGACCTAATGATGTCCTGGCTGGTGGGCAGAGCCTCCCATCACCGATGCTACTGGTTCAGCGAGCCCCAGATAGGACTGGGAGGATTTTACCACTACACCAGGACTCTTAATGAAAAAAAGACTTGTTTGATTGAGGCTTCATTCAGCGGAAATTATTGTTGTCTATGTTTCTTAGTCACCTCATCAAAATGACCCTATTAACTGTGGACAGTGAATTATTTGAGAAAAAGTTCTGAAGTATAAAAAGGAAGATTATTTGGGCAAGTATTTGGTGGAAGATAATACCCCATCTACAAATAATGGCAGCATCAAAGTTGAAGTGTGTGCACAATTGAACAGAGCATGGTTACACTGGAAGATGACAACTGGTGTGCTCTGTGATCAATGCATGGCAATCTATCTAAAATCAAAGATGTTTAAAACAGTGGTTTGCCCAACAGCTGTATACGGTGCTAAGTGCTGGCCTGTGTTGAGTACATTTCACATGCCATGGAGATGTGCATGCTTCATTGGTCACTAGGCATTTCTCTCCTTGACCATGTCAGCAATGGTACAGTTTGGAAGCAAATGGACATCAGACCAATATCAAAAAAATGTGAGAAAAACATCTACGTATTCCGTGAGCAGCATCTCCTACCATTGCCTACATCACCTTCCACTTTAATATAGATGATAAGTGCCCATGTGGAAGGCAAAAGCAAAGATGGCAAGATACAATAAATGCCAATAAATGAAAAAATGCCAATTGGACTTGAATGCTGCAAATGATTGCTCAATATAATATGCACTGACCTAAAAAGCATACCCTGAATCTTCAGGATAAAAAACTAGGATGATGATTTGGTGTGACATAACTTTTTGTTACTATCTGTACCATTGGTGGGATTCCATTTTTTTTACTACCATTTCTGTGGGTGTGGCTTGGTGGATGTGGCTTGGTGGGCATGGCAGGGGAAGGATACTATAAAATCTCCATTCTCACCCCACTCCAGGGGAAGGATACTGTAAAATCTCCATTCCCGCCCCACTCCAAGGGAAGGTTCCTGCGAGATCTCCATTCCGTCCCTATCAGCTGGGACTCAGGAGGCAGAGAATAGATGGGGATGGGGCCAGTCAGAGGTGGTATTTACCAGTTCTCCAAACTACTCAAAATTTCCTCTACCGGTTCTCCAGAACTGCTGAATACCACCTCTATAGTCCAGACAAGAAGCACAACTGGGAATACTAGCTCTATCTTTATTGTAAGATTATAGTAATAAAAGTATTTTCCCCTCTCCATTTAACTCTCCTGAAAACTAGGGAGTGACCCTTCTAAAATCTTCACCTTTCCTCCTCCTGTGGGCTGAAATAACTTTTACACATCAGTTGTCCAGTCTGTGGCTCTCCCTCAAGGTCATTCCTACTTACCATTACAGAGGATAAAGACATGACAGATGGTTTTGCTGCCATAAATTGTCTATATGCCTCAACTGAAAATAAATTCCTGCTGGAATTTTCATCTTAACTGTCCTTCTAATAAATATTACTAATCAGAATTCTGAGAGACTTCTGAGTCCCATCCAGACTGCAAAGAGGAAAAAGTCTGGCATGTAAAATAAAAATAAGCTACAGACCATAGGCTACTAACTTTTTAAATTAATTTATCTAATATATTTTCTCATCTATGGAGCAAAGAGAAATTCGTTCAAGCCTGCTATCTTTGAAAAAAATGACATTATTTAAATTCCCAGTGAAAAAATGATGCAAATCAGTCTTTCTATTAATGAGCTTGTATATTGATATAAAATTTTTATTTATTTGTTTGCTTGCTTGTTTCCTGTTCTTTATTATTTTTACAAATAACACAAGCCGCCACACATATTCAACACATCTTCCTCTTCTTATTTTCCCTTCTACAACAACTCTGTGAGGTGAGTTAGGCTGAGAGAGAATGACTGCCCATGGTCACCCAGCTGGCTTTCATAGCTAAGGTGGGATTAGAACTCACCATCTACTGCTTTCTAGTCTAGTACCTTCATAACGAGATCGAACTGGCTCCTATACATAATCGTTATGTTTCTATTGATTTATCTAGTACAGGGGTGTGAAACTCAAGGCCCAGGGGCTGGATTCAGGCTGCGAGGTACTTAGATCTGGCCTGCAGGGCTGCCCTGGAAATAGCAAAGGACTGGCCTGTGGTGCTTCTGCCAGCGAAAACAAGCTCCCAAGCTCTGTTTTCAGCTGCCATGGCCTCCTGCAACCCTCTGCCAGTGAAAACAAAGCTCAGGAAGGCTGCATGAGGCCTCACTGGCAGAGGATTGCAGGAGGCCATGGCAGTGGAAATGGAGCTCAAGAGCCCATTTTTGCTGGCAGAGTGCTTGGGCCACCACAGGTGCCCCCTACACAAGTGACATCAAGCTGTCCACGCCCATCCTGGCCACACCCACCCTGGCCCCCAAAGATCAAGCACAACCCTGATGTGGCCCTTAATGAAATCGAGTTTGACACCCCTGATCCAGTACTAAATTAGAGCAGCCTTATTAAGGAGATGGGCAGCATGTAAATTAAATAAATAAATAAATAAATAAATAAATAAATAAATAAATAAATAAATAAATAAATAAATAAATATGCCTTCTCCAGTGAAGGACTTAAATATTGGCTGTGATTAGTTATATCAAGGTAGTTTGGGTCTTCCATAATCATTGCATTTAGTGATTCTTGGTATTTCATCAGCTTTTGTTTTTAAAAAACGGTGTAAAAGTGGATTTGTGTCATTAGGATGAATAAAAACAAATCTTCCCAAATTTTGTGAGCTTATTTACTATGTATCTTCTCTGTAATTTAGCTGTTTTTTTCTTCCCAAAGCTTTTAATTGCAAATGTAACAATTTGCATATGACTAAATGCAAATAAGAACTAGCTAATGAGATACATATCTTATTCATAATATATGCATCTGAATTTTGCAAATTGGGCACCTATTAGAGAAGTTAACAGTGTCTGGTACATTTGTTATCATCACTGCTTGTGAGCGGTCACAACATGGTATCTTCTGCACTTCATTTCCCTCTGACCGTATTCATTTTTCTCCTCTATTTGCCAATTTGTGATAATAATTCATACATCTGAGGAAGGTTTTAGTCCATAGAAACTCCTTCCACAGAAAATATGTCAGTCTTCAAGGTGTCACAAGGTTCTTTATCAGTTTGCTGCAAATATGAACCATACTGTTAGATATGGATGGATGGATGGATGGATGGATGGATGGATGGATGGATGGAACACTCCCTCAGTGTATATGACTGTCAGATTCTTTCCAGCACTGCAATTATGCTCGAAACAAATCTAACATGATTTCTTTGTGAAACCTCCTGTGAATGGCATGGATATGTTCATTCTTTGTGAAATACTAGGATGCCTATTCTTGTTTCCTGCAGGTTACTGCTGAATAATAGAATATTTCATTTAATACATATAGAGAGTACACAGTGGGATCCCTGCACGAGTTCTTCACCCTTGTACTCTCCAAAGTATTTTGTTGCCTTTCAATCCAACCCACTGATTAGCTCTAATAGATCTCATTATATATGACTTGCTGTTGATAATTATCAAACATCATGACTAATAAAAAGAAAATCATGCTATCTCTTTTTACTGGGAAAAAAAGCAGCCACTTAATTATAACAAAGAATGTACAAAGAAGAATCTTTTGCCTCTTTTACCTTCCCAAGCATCCTGTTCTGGTCATCACTGCAAACTTCCTTTCACATACCTTTAAACAGAGGCTGTCCAGCAACCCTCTGTGATGAAGCTGCATTGGGTCTGTTATTGTTACACATAACAGTTGTGTAACCAATAACCAATATTATTGGTTAAATAAGTGGCTATATTAAAGAGAAGAAAACCCTCTAATTTTTCTGTGAAAGGAAATTAAGAGAGACAGTGTAATAAGGCATTCCTTTAAAACAGTGTTTCTCAACCTTGGCCACTGGAAGATGTGTAGACTTGAACTCCCAGAATTCCCCAGCCAGCTCTGGTGGCTGGGGAATTCTGGGAGTTGAAGTCCACACATCTTTCAGTGGCCCAGGGTGAGAAACACTGCTTTTAAAGGTCATGAAGCCATTTACGCATATTAATGATGCTTTAAATAAGAAGGACCCATGGCTCAGTTGAAAACACCTGCTCTCCTCATAGAAAGTTTGCAATTCTATCTCCAGCATTTCTAGATAGTCTGGGAAAAAAACTCGTAATCAAAACCAATTAGCTGCTGCCAGTTGATATTGATAGTAAATTAGTTGTTACAGGAAAATGGCTTAGTACAAGGCAACTTCATAAATTTCCAACTAAGTATCAGGGTTCCAAGTAATAACCCCAAGGCAATCGAAACTCCGAGGCCTAGAGTTTCCTCAAAGCATAATTTCATTTGGGATATCATATTACTTATTCCAAATGGCAGAGAGATTTGTGACAGCCTAAACAACTTGTCTTCACTATTGAGTACTACTCACCTATTACTGAAATAACTTTGGCACAAAATGTAATGCCCTATTGAAAATCCTTATCTTATCTCTACTGCATCTGTTCCAACTCATTGTGAATGCTTTGGACCTGATTTGTAAATGTATCTATCATTACAGGCAAGGAATCAGTTTTCTCCTCTGGATTTGATGCGTTCCCCTTTCAACATGTCATCAATCATTAGGAAAAACATTAACCAATTAAGATGTTGCAGAGAAATGGGAAGGATATGAATTAGGGACTCTGTCTGGACTTTTCCAGGCTGGATTGTTTGTTTGTCCTTGCACACCCAATACCCTTGGGCATCTTCCAAATTTTGTTGTTTGTTTTTTTTAAGTGTAATAAAAGCCAAGTTCCTTAGAGAGGAAGTTGCTTTGCAACTAGTGATATTTTGTAGTACAAGAAAACTGAAACTGGCACCCATATCTTTTACTTCAAAGGAAGGGTGAAGAGAACTGATAGAAACTGGCAAATAAGCGGCAAAACCTCATTTCTCAGTCTTTTCTGAAGACAATGAATGGCCACAGCATTTCAAGTCAAGATATCTGCTGAGTTCATTTCAGAACAGTTTCAAATTAACTAATAATAATACATTCTTTTTTTCTTCTCAAACAAAGCAAAGGATGTCTGCATCTTGGAAGCATGGATAGAAATTGAGGGGAACACGGGCAGAAAAGGAAGTTCATGGAATACATTACTCATGGAGAGGGTAAAACCTAAGAGACAAATTACTTTGGTGGAGGATAACCAGTAACAAGGGGAGAGAGAGTGGTCCTGCATCTCCTAACACTGCCAAAAACTCATCTCTCATTCTGATACTCTGATTCTCAATAGATCACCTGCCTTTGCCCCCATGATCATGAAAGTTAGAGCAGTGGCCCCTAATCTTTTGGGCACCAGGGACCAGTTCTGTAGAGAAAGGTTTTTCCAAGGACTGAAGAGGGAATGGTTTTGGATGCTGCCTGCATCCCACAGATGGGGCTTCATTTGTTTGTGCAGATCGGTTGGTGGCATGCTGCAGATCGGTTCCGGTCCACGGACTGCGGGTTAGGAACCCCTGTGTTAGAGCGTTATAGATTTTGCGTATAACGAACTTGTAGTATGATAGTGCTGAATTATATTATGTTCCCTGAAAATGTTGGTTTTACTCATGAGTTGAGGACAAGATGAAGGCTACATTGTGCATAAGTTTAGAATGCTCAGGATATAGCTGTAATGTGAGAAACTACATATTAAGCCAAAGACTAAAGCATGAATTGTGGCTTAAGCTTTTGTGGCAAGAGCCAGTTTAGTGAGATGATTAAGAAATTGGGAAAATGTGAGTTCTAGTCTTATTTTGTCCTGAAGCTATCTGGGTGACGTAGGGCCAGTTATCACTCTCAGCCCTAAGAAAGAGGCAATGGCAAACCACTTCTGAAACATTGTGAAGAAAACTGCAGGGACTTGTCTAGGCAGTCAACATTGACTAAAAGGTACACACACACACACACACAAAGGTTTGTGAACTACAGCAACAATATTCTGAGTACAGTATCTCAAAGCATAATACCATTAGTTGTCTCGTATTTTCAAGATCTGGGATATAGGACTTGAGTTCATAGCAAAAGTTTGTTGGCTATCAATTTCCTTCCAGATTAACTTCCCCAAAATCAGACCAAACATATTTCATTTCAATAGGATATATCTGTAGCTCAGGATTGAACTATGGAATCCTTGGTGCTTTCTGAGTTTGGTTGTTTGCAAATGTTTTTTTATCCAACCATGTAACATCAGTGTGAGTAAAAGGTGTGCTCCTTTTTTAGATACAATCAATACTTTATATATTACAGGGAGTAAAACCTGGCATTGATGATGTTGCCTAGTTGGGTAATGAAACATCTGCAAACAAAGTCAAGCTCAAAGACTACAAAGGATTCCATATTTAATATCAACTGCTGTTAACAGATGTCAACAGGGAACCAGTGTAATCTAGTAGCCAAAGTGCTGTACCAAAATTTGCCATTTGGTGCAGCAGAGGTTTCTCCTGAAAAGTATTAATCGTATGAATATTGGGGGAGGCAATGTGCATAAAATCATCTTTGGCAAAACATGCATCTATCTCCTTATGTATCGTGGGGGTAGGGGAGGGAAGAAGACTGCTGTTTTCATATCCATGTACCATTTGAATTGTTATATGAATGAGACATATAATCCCACTAAATTACAACTTGCATAATGAGTTGAAATGGCATCATAGCCCTTGGTAGCAATCAGCGGCATGCTGATAACTCAGAGGTTATAATGAGGGCAAATTTAAATGAATCATAAGTAAAAGTTTCTAGAAGACTGTTGCAATTTGTTGATAGAAGAAAATGCTCTAGTCCAGTGGTCGGCAAACCGCGGTTCGTGAGCCACAAGTGGCTCTTTGGCCTCCTGAGTGTGGCTCTTTCACAAAGTTGAAGCTTTGTGGCTTGTATTTTTAATTTTTTATATTTTAATTTTTTCTCTGTATCAATAAAAAAACAAATTTTTAAAGAAAGAAACTTCGTGGTGTGGCCCATGCACAGAAATCGGTTTTTGGCTGGTCACGCCCCCGAACCGGTCCTCTGGAAGCTTGCCGGGCTGGGCAGCCCCCTCCCCACCTACCAGCTTCCGAATCTGCCACCATTGCCACACGGGGCTGGGGGCTGGTTGTCAGCTTGCTGGGACGGATTCACCCTCCACACTGCTGCTGCCCCCTCATGCCGAGGCTGCCACTACCATCTCCTGCCACTGCCACCACCTTTCCTTGGGGAAGATTAGAAAGTAAGGCCGGCACTGGTGGCGGGGGAGGGAGACTTGCTGCACTCGGCCGAAGAGCTACCTAGGAAGGAAGGAAGGAAGGAAGGAAGGAAGGAAGGAAGGAAGGAAGGAAGGAAGGCGGGAAGGAGGGAGGGAGGGAGGCAGGGGTGAAATGCTACCGGATCGGACCAGATCAGCCGATCCGGTAGCAGAGACTGGGGCTAGTTCACCGTACAGGTAATGATTGCTGGCTGACCATGCCCATGAATCAGTCCAAGGCCCACCATCCTGCCGTGCTTCCCTGCTTTCCACGCGGCCTTCCCAGCATCTCCATGGCCAACTTGCGAAGGCACGCAAGCGGAAGGCCACGTGGAAGACAGGCAAGCATGACAGGGCCAGGAGAAGGAGGCTCAGCTGTGGTGCCACTTCCCGCCAGTGAAGAACAGGAGCAAGAGGCACAGAAACCTCTGGAGGCTGGCAGGAACAGGGCCAGGCCTGGCTGCGCCACCGCGGAACTCACAGTGCTCTCCCTTCAGCCTGGATGGCAGTGCTTACCCAGCCAGAGCAGGACATGGAGAAGGGGGAGAGGCCAATGCAGCCCTCGCTGAGTCTGCCCTGGCTGAGCGATCACACTGCTTCCTCAGCAACAGGAGCGCCGCAGCTCCCTTCGCCTCCATGCGCTACGCTTGGAAGGAGCCGTCGGTGCTGCCGCTCCCCCTCCCCGCCTGGCTGCATCATGTGCCCCCGTCCGTTTGCCCTCCCGAAGCAACCCTGCGGCCGTTCGCTTTCATTTTGACAACAGTGGTTGTTTAAGGAGCACGATCAATGCCAGCGTTCGGGAGGAGGAGGAAAGCAAACGCCGGCATCACATTCAGGAGAAGATGCTCACTCTCCTTAAACGCTGTTGTCAAAATGAAAGCAAAAGGTTATCAGGTCTTCTCCTTTTGCTTCCATTCATTGATATTTTCAGAAAAAAAAGTGTGAAATGCAGATGCCAAGAATAATTGTAAAATTTCCCCTTCTTTTTCTTTGCAGCATTTTGTCTTGTGACATTTTTATCCCAATTTTAACCTTATTGAATTAAGCTCCTTTTGTTATTGGATGAGAAAATTGAAAGTGATGCCAAATGCCAATTCTTAAAGCATGATTTTTCCATACTTGATAGTTGTACATTTTCAAAAATGATTCAGAAACAGCATCTTGCTATTATTCACCAACACAGCCCATCTTTTTTTCAGGCTTCCACACAATTTAGTGAATAAACTAGAGGATTAATTATGTTCTACCCTCCTTAATAATCCAAGAATACCAGGCCTATTTGCATCAAAATTCGTAAAGACCAAAGCTCTTCTACATCTCTGTATTCTAAAGCAAAAGGAATATTTTAAAAAGATTGGTTAGCAGCAATTTAACAAAGAGTCTGAGATAATATGTGCAAGTTCTTACAGATGATATTCCAAAAGTGCTATTTCAAGAGGCAACTGGACTTTCTGTTTTTTTGTTGAAGACGTTTCGCTTCTCATCCAAGAAGCTTCCTCAGTTCTTCTTGGATGAGAAGGGAAACGTCTTCAATGAAAAACCAGAAAGTCCAGCTGCCTCTTGAAAAAGCACTTTTGGGACAACCATGACCTGGATGACTGAGAATCTCCTTAGACATACAGATGATATGGTACTATTTGAATGAAAATAATAAATGTGAGAAGGGAAAGGATCATTGAAAAACACATTGCAGAATTAGTTTCCTGGTTCAAGAAAGAAAGAAACAGAACAATAGAAAGGCCAGGCATAGCACAGATTTCAGCGTTACACTTATGGAAATTTTGATGAAAGATGATGCATTCTGTTTATTAAAAAGGTGTGTTTCATTTATCACAGAGTTGCGATGTGAGATTAGATAGAAGAGAAGATAACATGTGAATACACTGACACCAGATAAGGAAAATTATCTAGTCCTCTTCTTATAACACAGAAGAAAATCTTCTTCAGTTCTCTGATTCTCATAAGTAATTCCATTTAAACATTACAATTCAGTACCATCTCTTTGATAGAGGCAACTTTGCAAATCATTTTGACCTTGGTACGGCATGTTCAAAAATCATATCACATCTTTATAGTTGAACAAACAGAAGCCTACGCCTATCTTCAAAAGACCCACTTCCCTTCTCCCCAGGGTCTTCCTTTCCATTACTGCAATCAGGCTTTTAAAAGCAAAAGGATATTTTCAGATGAGTTATTGGGACTGAAAAGGGCTCAAGCGCTCTTCTCAAACTCCTATTGCTGAAGATCTTCCTTTAATACTGCAATTTAGTTTTAAGAAATTTCCAATTGAAGATATATATATATATATATATATATATATTAGATTAGATCTAATTAGATCTAGAAAAGAAAGTCCTACTGCTAGTACATAATAAAACAAAGCAATAAAAAAAATCATAATATCTATAGTAGTGACCTTAGTATAAGAGCCGAGGTGGCGCAGTGGTTAGAGTGCAGTACTGCAGGCTACTTCAGCTGACTGCTAGCTGCAGTTCAG